>CANJKZ010000704.1:0-27839 GCA_947471745.1 Closterium sp. Naga37s-1 | reverse complement strand
CGTCGCCGTCCGCAGCGGCCCCGTCGCCGCCCGCGGGCGGCCCCGTCGCCGCCCGCTGCGACCCCTTCGCCGCCCGCAGCGGCCCCGTCGCCGCCCGCAGTGGCCCCGTCGCCGCCCCTCCGCGGCCCCCGTCGCCGCCTGCTAGCAGCCCCGTCGCCGCCCTCTGCGGTCCCGTCGCCGCCCTCCCGCCTTGCCCCTTCTCGGCGCCCTGGGGAGCCGCGCGCGGCCCCCTCGCTGCCCCCGTGGTGGCGCCCTGGGGGCCGCGCGCCGTTCCCCTCGCCGTCCCCCCGCGCTTCCTTCCCCGTCCCACCCGTTTTAGGGTTTGGGGGGTGCGGGGTGTGGGGGTGGCGGTTGTGGGGGTGTCGGTTGTGTGCGCCGTCCCCTCCTCCTCCTCCTCCTTTGTCTCCCACTGCTGCAGCTGTCGCTGAGGGGGGTGGATGTGTGGGAGCCTGGGGTTTAGGGTTTAAGGGGGGTGCTGTGAGAGTGGAGGCTAGGGTTTGAGCAGGGGGGTGTGTGAGAGGGGCGTGGGGCAGCTGGGGGAGGTTGTGTGAAGGTAGCTGTCTTGTAGCCTGCAGCGCCTGTAGTCCGTCGCCCTTGCTTCGGTAGCCAGTGAGCCTGTTGCACCAGTCGCCAGTGGGTCCGTTGCTCCTGCCGCTCGTCTATAGCCGCGGAGCCAGTCACTCCAGTAGTCCGTCGCCCTTGCTTCGGTAGCCACTGAGTCAGCCGCTCCTGTGCCCGTGCCTCTGCAGCTTCAGTCGTTGCCTCCCATCTTCTCTCCCTCCACAGTCTCTCCTCCTCCTCACTTGCCCTCTGTGATTAGCTCTAGCTTTGCTTACCTTTGTGAACTCCTGCTCTATACCTGCTTGCCTCATTGTACTGATTACACCCCACTTTGGCTATGGGGGTGTGTCAGAATGTTATTCTCTAGCCTGTAGTGGGGTGCTCTATAGCGAGTACAACCCATCTAGGGTTTGCTATATGTATCCTCATTGCTGCTAGTGAATCCCCCTCTTTTGCCTAAACTTCTCTTGCCTAGCTAGGGCTTACCTAGCTATGGCTCCTAACTCTGCCTACGATTCTCTCATTGATGCCTCCCGAGTGGCATCCCTTTCCGATTGGGTTTTAGTTTTTTTCGGGTCAGGGGGAGTGCAGTGCAATGTCTAGTCCAAATCGAATACACAGAGACATCAAGCAGATGTAGAAATTCCAAAGCTAGCAAACACCTTTCACCCTGCACAATGCAGGAGTTTTCAAACCGCTCTTTCTGAGTATGACCGGCCAATATCATACATACTCAAAGTATGCCCGAAAATGTTTGCAGGTGTAATCTAGCCAACAGTAATCCGAACAGTGGCACTGTTCCCAGCAGAAATCTGTCTTGGCGCGCCACCCGTAGCTTCACCAGTTGACCCACGTTGCTTCTGTACAGTGAAGGCACCACAGTGCAGGCATGTCAGAAGCGAATCCCACACCACACACGCATCTGTCCACAAATCGAGCCCCCACTCCCAAACCAAAGCGGCAGCCTCCCCTCGCACCCAAAACGAACCTGCGGAAACCAAACCAATTCCTTCCCCCCCCCCCCCTCCTTTCCCCAACCCCTCCCACCCACCCCCTCATTTCCATATCTCACTTGGAAGTCCCTCGCTGTCGAAATGTGAGTGTCATCCAGCAGGCACAGAAAGCATTGAGCTTCAAAACCCTAAAGTCAGGTTTCCTGGTTTCTTAGAAACATGGCAGAAAGTCAAACACCCGTAGAGTACAATCCAGAATGCTTTGATTAAAGCTGTCAATGGCCATATCAGAAGGTTATAAACTCGTGTCTTTTTAGATCTTTCATCGTAATGGCTTACGTACGAAGGACAAAGGGTCCATAGTGGTCATTCTACATTGTAAGTGTCTTATTCTCACAATGTCTTACCTAAGTCTTCGTTGTCTTCAATCAACAGCTTTGGTGGTCCTAATTCCATACGCCTTAGGGTGCCAACTCTAACCGATCAGGCCGCTACCTATATTGTGACAGCACTTTGGTGAGGGTTACGGCCGTACTAATTGCTAGCATTTTCCAGCCGCACCCGCCCTGCCCTCTTTCCGCCCCCTGCCCTCCTTCCGCCCACTGTCCTCTTTATGTTATCTGTTTTCCTTTTTTCTCTTTTTTTTTTTTTTGCGCAGATGGATAACCGCAGTAGCACACTGGATTTTGTTGTAGGAAAGCGCTACAGCACCGTTATTGAGGCACGGGATGACATCAACAAGCAATGTCATCGATTGCAGGTGCCCTTCGTCATCTCTCAGAATACAACAGTGAGGTTGGATGCGAGGTGTCCTTCAGTTGTGAGTCGTTCCACCAGAGGCCGTGTGCAAACGACAGCTCTTGGCTTCCGTTGTCCTTTCAAGATCAACATACGGACCACAAGCTGTGGCGACCTGCGAGTTACGAATACACACCTACTGCACCATACACGATGCACTGCTCGTCTTCACAATGCCCGTAGGAAAACTCTGACTGCTCTGGCAATGTCATTGCCAACAGGTAGCTTGATGCCGAATGATCTGAGAAATGAGATGCAGCAGCGTCATGGGGCAAAAGCATCATATGCAACAGCATGGCGGGCCCTTAGGGACCTGAAAGAGAATGACCCCTTGCAAACTGAAAAATCCTACGAGTTCGTCCAGAGCATAATGGAGAGGCTCGTGGCAAAGAACCCTGGGACTTTGGTCTACTTGAGCAGACGAGAGGGTCGTTTTTTTAGTGCTTGTGTAATACCAAATGTTGCGCGGTCAACGATGTTGAACGCTGTGCCGATACTGATTGTTGACGGATGTCACAATAAAACAGTATGGGGGGGGCACACTATAAACCTTGTCGTACTTGATGGGGATGGGCACTATGTGTCGGTGGGCATAGCTTTTGTTGAGTCTGAAAGCGAGGAGGGATGTTCTTTGCTGTTAAGGCTGCTGGTGCGCGCATTTCCAGCGTTGAACTCTGCGTCGTGGACAGTGAAGCACAACCGTGCCAAGGGATGGGATGCCGCGTGTCGTGCGGTGCTTCCGAATGCACAAGTTTCGTATTGCGTGACGCACCTGACACGCAACTTCAAGGCGAAATTTGGGCTCGATTTGAGTCAGCTCATTCGGGACGCATCCGAGTCATTGACGGAGCAGTTGTACGACTTTCGCATGAGAAAGATAGAAGCACAATGTCCTGGTGGTCGAGCGTACTTGGAGAGGGAGGATGGGCAGTTGGCTAGAAGATGGGCAACAGCCAAGTTTCCAAGGCCAAGGTTTGGGTGTCTTACATCCAACCCTGTTGAGTCTCAACATGCATCCATGTCTACATTGCGGGATAAGGCAATTGCCTTTGTGATTTTAAGTTGGGCGCTGAGACTCGCACTAACACGTTGCGATCGGTTCACGGCATACTCCAAGACCTCGGGGGAATGGAGCACAATCGCAACGGAAGTTGTGCGTGCCAACTTTCGCGATTCTGCAAGCTACACAGTGCGCGAGCTTCCACGAGGGCGCTGGCTGGTCGAGCACATCGGAACGCAATGAAGCTCGTATTGTGGACCTTACAGACAAGACGTGCACATGCAACTACTCCAGGTATGTGAGGCTGCTACTAGCGTTTAATTTAACTATAACACTTTCCTACTTTGCTATAAATGATCAACATCCCTGCCAGTTGTCATTTTCATTTCCTGTACAAACATGTTGTCATCTTTACCCCGAATCTCTTGCAAGGAATATGGTCTGCCCTGTGTCCACATTTTTGCGGCATCGGGGGAAGATAGTCAAACATTTGACCTGGTCCATCGGGTCTACAGACTGGAGACGCTTAAGGCTATGTATGCTCAGGAGATTGAACCTTTGGATCCATCTTCTTGCACTCCCGATCGCACCACTCTTCCTCCGAAGTACAAGAAAAGGTCTGGACGAAGGAAAAACAAGCGCATTCGCTCGAGAGGTGAGTTTGACCCTCTCAAGTTGCGCAAATGCAGTAGGTGCAAGCAGAAGGGGCACAACGTCCGCACATGTGAGGATCGGGAAGAGGCACGGGCACGGAGAGGACAAAGGTCGGTTCAGGACCACATTGCCCTGCAAACAAGTGTAGTTCCACGGGTCGGTGGAACGTACATTGCATGCACGGCATGTGGGCGTCAACACAGGTTCAGAGACGATTGACGTCGACGACAGCAGCAGGGACATGGTCAGCAGCAAGTAAGTGGGCAGCAGCAGGGAAGTGGGCAGCGGCAGGGACGTGGGCAGCAGCAGGGAAGTGGGCAGCGGCAGGGAAGTGGGCAGCAGCAGGGAAGTGGGCAGCAGCAGGGAAGTGGGCAGCAGCAGGGAAGTGGGCAGCAGCAGGGAAGTGGGCAGCAGCAGGGAAGTGGGCAGCAGCAGGGAAGTGGGCAGCTGCCGGGAAGAGTGGGACTGCCCTTCGGAGATTTGATGCGGCAGAATGTGGATAGGCCACACCGTGTCCGTGGTTCGACCCCACCTGCTGAGTGGGTGGTTGAGATTGAGGACCTTGAGGAAGGTGCTGACGAAGAGACAGGTAGCCATGAAGAAGAGGAGGAAAATACGGAAATGGTGGACGAGCATCAGGGGCCTGCCGCAACGGTCATAGGAGGTGTGGACACAGAAGGAAATGCGGGAACACATGGTGATGCTCCAATGCTGGCATGTGAGGTTGGCGTTGACGAGGAAGAAGGCTCATCTGATGATGAGTGTGATTGTGATGAATCAGATGTTGAAGAAGGGGAGTTGCAGCTTGATAGCACCAATGGTAGGGAACAGGGAGTGACCTTAGAGGTCCTTACACTGGGAGATGCACGGCTGCAAATGGAGGGTCCATACGGTACCTCTGACGAGGTGCCGTCCGCGAACGAGACGGGCATGCAAGTACCTGGTCCCAATCCGAACACAACTGTCAACATCTCCCGCATTGCTAGCGCGGCCACAAACAGAGGTGCATTGGTGGGGGAGGATCTGAGCATGCACAATGATGGTCAAGTAATTTCAGACGGCCATGCACTCACAACAGACTATATTACCCAAGGTGTTGGTGGCGCGCAGCCGATGGATGGAAGCCCCCATCAGACCTCAAATCCAATGGCACCATTCTGGTCACATGTTCGTGTGCAAGACCACGTCACGAAGCCGTGGGGAGCCGCGCGCGGCCCCGCTACCCCGTCGCGCCGCCCTGGGGAGCCGCGCGCGACCCCCTGCTGCCCCGTCGCGGCGCCCTAGGGGGCGCGCGCGGCCCCCTGCTGCCCCGTCGTGACGCCCTGGGGGCCGCCCGCCGTCCCCCGCGCCGTCCCCGCGCTCCTACCCCGTGCCACCCGTTTTAGGGTTTGGGGGTGGTGAGTGTGGGGGTGGCGGCTATGGGAGTGGCGGGTGTGTGACCCGTCCCCTACTCCTCCTCCTCCTCCGTCTCCCACTGCTGCAGCTGCCGCTGAGGGGGGGTGGGTGTGTGGGATCCGAGGGTTATGTCAATGAGCCAGTTGCAACGCGACGGCTAAGACGAAGACAGAGGTTCAGGTTACAGGTTGAGGTGGTCCCCGAGGAAGGTGAGGAGGAAGGGGGAGGGGCTGAGGAGAATGAGGACTCCGATCTTGGGCAAGGACACACACAGCCTAGTGGTCGAAGGGTTAGGAGGAGACAAAATCAAGCTCAGCGTCCACGTCAAGGTGGTCGAGCAAATGGGAGATCAAGGGGACAGGATCCTATGGTTCAGCAGCAGCCTGATGCAACACTGTTGATCAAGCAGCTGCAGCAACAGGTGCTGCAGTTGCAACAGCAGCTGATGATGCAGCAGCAGCAGCAGCCACTGGTGCAACAGCAACAGCAGCCATTGATGCAGCAGCAGCCACTGATGCAGCAGCAGCAGCCACTGATGCAGCAGCAGCAGCCACTGATGCAGCAGCAGCAGCCACTGATGCAGCAGCAGCCACTGATGCAGCAGCAGCAGCCACTGATGCAGCAGCAGCCACTGATGCAGCAGCAGCCACTGATGCAACAGCAACAGCAGCCATTGATGCAACAGCAGATTCCACTTCAATCCTGGGAATCAGGGCACTTTCAGGATGCAGGCCTTCCATACCAGCAGCAGCGCTATCAACGTCAACTGAGGCGAGAGTCAATGCTAACCAGGCGCTCGACACAGGGAATCAGTAGAGCATCACGTCAGGGCAGGTATCGTGCCGCACCTCACGCTGTCTCCCCCTATCTCTTGCTGACTCTCGCTCGCTCTCTCTCTTCGCAGGACTCACCTCTTCTTCATAACATGTGCCTAACCCATGTTTCTATTATTGCTCAACCTGCGTACCTTGTTTTGGCAGGTGACACACTTTAGTGTATGCTTGACGGCATCAAGACACTGGCCCAGTAATTTAATGTTTTTGTTTCTGTATCCTTTTACACCAAGAACCTTTTTAAGTAGACGTATACAATTCCAACGTACAAAGTGTCAGAACATATATATAGCTTATGCTGTTGTGTAGGCTATAGTGGGGTATCCCATAGGGGGTACAACCCAATTAGGGTTTCCCATATGTACTCACTTCATTCATAGTTCATTCATCCTCGTTCTACTTTTCTCATGGTATCGAGCAGGTTCCCTCGTGGGAACTGTTCCTAGGGCCCACCGTTTTTTTTTTTTTTTCCTGCCCGGAGCGCACTCTGCCCCTACCCGAGTCGCGCTCCCCTCTCTCTTGGCCCCTAGTGGCCCCTTTAGCCGCCCGTCACGGCCCTTAGCCGCCCGCGTGCCGCCCGTCCCGGCCCCTTGACGCCCGCGCGCCGCCCGTCCCGGCCCCTAGACGCCAGTGCGCCGCCCGGCCCGGCCCCTAGACGCCCGCGCGCCGCCCGTCCCGGCCCCCTAGACGCCCGCGCGCCGCCCGTCCCGGCCCCTAGACGCCGCGCGCCGCCAGTCCCGGCCCCTCGACGCCCGCGCGCCGCCCGTCCCGGCCCCTCGACGCCCGTGAGCCGCCCGTCCCGGCCCCTAGACGCCCGCGCGCCGCCCGTCCCGGCCCCTAGACGCCCGCGCGCCGCCCGTCCCGGCCCCTCGACGCCCACGCGCCGCCCGTCCCGGCCCCTAGACGCCCGCGCGCCACCCGGACCGACCCCTAGACGCCCCGCGCGCCGCCCGTCCCGGCCCCTCGACGCCCGCGCGCCGCCCGTCCCGGCCCCTCGACGCCCGCGCGCCGCCCGTCCCGGCCCCACGCCGCCCTACCTGCGGCCCACTCGCCGCCCTACCTGCGGCTCGCCCGCCGCCCTAACTGCGGCCTGCCCGCCGCCCCACTTGCGGCCCTACCGCCCCCCCTACCTACGGCCCGACCGCCGCCCTACCTGCGGCCCAACCGCCGCCCTACCTGCGGGAGCCGCCTAGCAGCAGAACCGCCGGGAGCCGAGCCGCCCTGCCGCCGAGCCGCCCGGGAGCCGAGCCGCCCTGCCGCCGATTCGCCCGGGAGCCGAGCCGCCCTGCCGCCGAGCCGCCCGGGAGCCGAGCCGCCCTGCCGCCGAGCCGCCCGGGCGCCGAGCCGCACTGCCGCTGAGCAGCCGAGCCGCCCTACTGCCGGGCCGCCCGACCTGCCCTGTCCGGTGAGCACAGCCCCACTGTCACTGCGTGCCCTTCCCCTACTGCTTGCACTGCTCGTCTGTCGTCGTCATGGCTACCCCTAGCGTCCTCGCTTTTGACGCTGAGGGTCGAGCCATTGACTTTGAGGTCTGGGTCGACGACCTGCAGCTGTTCTTACAGTGCGATAGGGCGGACGGTCTTTCCCTCTTTGACCTCACCTCTGGCGCCTCTCCTGCCCCTGCTACTGATGCTGACCCCACTGTTCGCTCTCAGTGGGCCACCCGCGATGCTGCTGCACGTCTTGCTGTGCGTCGCCACCTGCCTACCACTGAGCCGCGCGCACTTTAGTCAGTACAAGAGTGCTCAGACCTTGTACGACGCTGTAGTTGCGCGCTACTCTTCCCCTGCCACTGCTGCCCTGAGCCGCCTCATGCTACCGTACCTCTTTCCTGACCTTGCTGCCTTTCCCACTGTCGCTGACCTCATTACGCACCTCCGCACTAGTGACACTCGCTACCGCGCCGCCCTTCCTGCTGAGTTCTGCGCCAAGAACCCCCCCCCCCATGTACATCACTCTCTATTACATCGTCACACGCCTCCCTGACTCCCTTCGCGTAGTCAGGGACCACTACCTCTCGGTCTGTCCCACCACTCTCACTGTCGACCTCCTCGAGAAGTCCCTCCTGGCGGCGGAGAAGAGCATCGTCGCTGTAGGAGCCTCTCGTGGTGACCCTCGCACCCCCATCTTTGAGGGGTGTTCTCCTTCCCCCCTGCTGCCCTCTGTTGCCTCTGCTGCTGCTGCCGACCTGCTTGGTCCTGAGTCGGTCTGCGCGGCGTCTGCCCCTAGCGGGAGACGCCGCCCTGGCAGGGGCAAGGGGGGCAAGGGCGCGGGTGGAGCTGGCGGGGGCGGTGGAGGAGGCGGTGGAGGCGGAGGAGGGAGTGGGGGTGGCGGTGGGAGTGGTGGCGGGGGCGGTGGTGGAGGTGGCAGCAGCGGAGGAGGAGGCGTCGGTGGCGGCAGCGGTGGGAGCGGAGGCAGCGGTGGTGGTGGAGGTGGAGGCAGCGGTGGCGGAGGGGGTGGAGCTGGTCGGGGTGGTGCCCCGCAGCGTAGCGGCCCTGGTGGTGGCCAGCGTCAGCAGCAGCAGCAGCAGCAGCAGCGTTCGCGGGACATCCCCCCGCCCCAGCAGCTCCGTGAGTGGTACACGCAGCGTCAGCGGGGTGGGGGTTTTGGTCCATGCACCTACGTCCTTCGTTCCGGTGACCGAGCGGGTGAGCAGTGTGGGGGTGCGCACCCCACTCAGCGCTGCTTTGCCCGCCTGACGGACGCTTGGCGTCAGCAGTTCCCCGAGGCCAGTGAGATTCCCCGTTGGGGAGAGCTGTCTAGGGCTGGCGTAGCTGTCTTTGATCTTGACTTTGATGCTATCCTTGCTGCCATGTATGCTGTGACTATTAGTGAGGAGGGTGACTGTTACCAGTGTTTCCCGCCCGACCCGGGCATTGGTACTGCTGCGCCAGGTACTTCTGCGGCTGCTGCTCTAGGTGCCAGTGCGTCTGCACTCTCAGGTACTGGTGAGGCTGCGCTCTCAGGTACTGCGTCGGCTTCGGCCTCCCTCACCTTCACACTTGACTCAGGGGCTTCTCGCTCCTTCTTTCGAGACCGCACCACACTCACGCCGCTTGGCCGGCCGGTTGCAGTCTCCCTGGCTGACCCCTCTGGGGGTCCTGTCCTCTCTCACTTCTCCACTGTCCTCCCGTGTCCGGCTGCCCCCTCGGGCACCTTGTCTGGTCTGTACCTCCCCTCGTTCTCGACGAACTTGGTGAGTGGTGCTGACTTGCAGGATGCGGGGGTTCACCAGTTTACTCCTGCGAGTCAGCGGGTGACCCACTGCTCGGATGCCCGCACAGGCCGACACCTGGCCACGTTCTCGCGTCGGCCAGGGTCGAGTCTCTACACACTGACCACTGCGTCTCCTCCTGTCCCTGCGTCTGGCCAGGTAGCTGCGTCGGGTCAGGTGTTTGCTGCTGCGTCCAGGTCTGGTCCTGAGTCTGCCCCTGCTCGTGTCGCCGCCTGTCTCACGAGACTCTCCTGTGGCACCACCGCCTTGGCCACCCCTCCTTGCTTCGTCTTCGGGGCATGGCTTCCCGTGTCCTTGTCTCTGGTCTTCCCCGGTCTCTCCCTCCCCTCCCTTCGGGACCCGGACCTTCTTGTGTCCCCTGTGTCGAGGGGCGGCTCCGGGCTGCCCCTCACTCCTCTCAGTTTCCCCCGACAGAGGCTCCTCTGCAGACGCTTCACATGGACGTGTGGGGCCCCGCCCGCGTCCGTGGGCAGGGTCACGAGCGCTACTTCCTGCTGGTGGTTGACGATTACTCGCGTTACACCACAGTCTTCCCCTTGCGCAGCAAGGGTGATGTCACTGCGGTGTTGATCGACTGGATCCGCGCAGCTCGTCTCCAGCTCAGGGGGAGCTTCGGCTCGGACTTTCCTGTTTTGCGTCTGCACTCTGACCGAGGTGGAGAGTTCTCCTCTGGCCTTCTGCGAGCCTACTGTCGTGCACGAGGCATCCGCCAGACCTTTACGCTTCCGGACTCTCCACAGCAAAATGGGATTGCTGAGCGCCGCATTGGCATGGTCATGGACGTCGCTCGTACGTCCATGATGCATGCGGCTGCCCCCCATTTTCTGTGGCCGTTTGCGGTTCGGTACGCGGCGCATCAGATCAACCTTCACCCCAGGGTCTCCCGGCCGGAGACCTCCCCAGCTCTGCTGTGGACGGGGAAGGTCGGCGATGCGTCTGCGTTCCGTGTCTGGGGATCTCGGGCGTTTGTCCGCGACTTGTCTGCGGACAAGCTGTCCCCTCGTGCTGCTCCCTGTGTCTTCCTCGGCTTCCCCCCTGACGCTCCAGGGTGGCAGTTCTACCACCCCTCCTCTCGTCGTGTTCTGTCCTCCCAGGACGTCACGTTCGACGAGTCAGTCCCCTTCTACCGCCTCTTCCCCTACCGCACTCCTTCCCTCCCCCCGCCACCGCACTTCCTTGTGCCAGGTCCCCCCCCGGTAGACCCCCTTCCCCCTCAGGGTCCTGCCCCTTCAGGTGTGTCCCAGGTAGACGCAGTCGAGCCGGTCGAGGTTGCTGGTGACTCTGGTCCTGCTGCGGGTGCTGAGCCTGGGGGTGCTGAGTCTGGGGTGCTGAGCCTGGGGGTACTGCGACTGGGGGTGCTGAGCCTGGGGGGTGCGGAGTCTGGGAGTGCTGAGCCTGGGGGTGCTGCGACTGGGGGTGCTGAGCCTGGGGGTGCGGAGTCTGGGGGTGCTGAGCCGTGGGGTGCTGCTACTGGGGGTGCTGAGCCAGGGGGTTGCTGCGTCTGGAGGTGCTGAGCCTGGAGCTGCGGAGCCTGCGGCCACTGGACCTCCCCTTGTGGCGTCTGGCGGTGCGGGACCTGGCGGTTCTCCGGGTGCTTCGCCTCGGCGGGAGCCCCTCTCTCCACAGGAGCTGCGCGAGTGGTTTGCCCGGCGCTGGAGGCGTGCTGCTGGAGCTGGAGGTTCTTCGGCTACTGAGGGTGCTGGTGCCGCGGGTCCCGGAGGTGCTGGAGCTGGAGCTGCTGAGGGCGTTGGTGCTGAGGCTACTGCTGTCGGTCCTGGAGGCGGTCCTGCTGGGGGTGCTACTGGTGCTGCTGGAGGTCCTGGAGCTGGAGGTGCTACTGGCGCTGGTGCTGCCGCTGGGGGTACTGGTGCTGTCCCTGCTGTGTCTGGAGTCGTCGCGCGGCCTAGACCGTACTTCGTTCCGCTCCTTCAGCAGGTTCTTGGTCTCCCGCCTTCTACTGGTCCTCCTCCTCCCTTAGAGTGTCCACAGCCTGTCCTGTCACAGTTACAGTTACAGCCGGCCTCTCCCCACTGCCCGCTCCTTCTCCCTACACTGGTCTACTGGAGGTCTTGCTGAGCGTCGTGAGCCTGCGTCTCGCCCTGCGTCGCCTGTCCGTGCTGCTCGCACTAGTGGTCGTGGTTCGCGTCAGCGTCCTCCTCCTGTCCCTGGCACGCACCGGATGTCTCTGCGTCCGTCCACTGCTCCTCTGCGTGCCCCTTTGCCTTCTCCTCCTGAGTCCTCTCTTCCTGCTCTTCCTGACCCGGAGTCGGACTCTCTTCGTGCTGCCAGTCCTGCTGTCACACGTCTCCTTGCTACTGTCGTCACTGACCCCTCTTTTGAGTCCACTGCTGCGTCTGCGCTTGTTGCTGAGCTCGTCGACTTTGCTGCTCGCTGTCGTCTAGACTACGCTGCCGGTCTTGTTGCTGAGTCTGCGTCTGTCTGTCCTCCGTCCGTCGGGGGTGAGTGTGCTCTTGGCACGGACGTCCTTGAGGACAGGCAGGAGGAGTTCAGGTGTCTGGCTGCTGCTTCACCTCATCTCGCGTCCGTACTACTTGCCCCTGAGGGAGACCCGGATGCACTAGACATCCCGACTCCGCGCTCTTACGCGGAGGCCGTAGAGGGTCCCTACTCCTCTCAGTGGCAGGCAGCTATGGATGCAGAGATGGCGTCCTGGAAGTCCACAGGCACCTACGTTGACGCGGTTCCCCCTCCTGGGGCGAACATCGTCAGTGGCATGTGGATCTTCAGGGTGAAGCGGCCGCCGGGCTCTCCACCTGTCTTCAAGGCGCGGTACGTCGCTCGTGGCTTCAGTCAGCGGCAGGGAGTTGACTACTTTCAGACCTTCTCTCCCACCCCGAAGATGACCACTCTTCGGGTGCTGCTGCACATAGCCGCTCAGCGCGACTACGAGCTCCACTCTCTTGACTTCAGTACTGCTTTCTTGCAGGGTAGCCTGCACGAGGAGATCTGGCTGCGCCGTCCACCTGGCTTCACTGGGACTTTTCCTCCTGGCACCCAGTGGAGCCTCCGACGGCCAGTCTACGGTCTCCGCCAGGCACCGCGTGAGTGGCACGACACACTGAGGACTACGCTTGCGGCTCTTGGGTTTGCTCCCTCTACTGCTGACCCGTCGTTGTTTCTGCGCACCGACACTTCTTTGCCGCCGTTCTACGTCCTCGTGTACGTCGACGACTTGGTCTTTGCCACAGCTGACACTGCTGGACTAGCCTACGTGAAGTCCGAGCTGCAGAAGAGACACACGTGCACAGACCTCGGTGAACTGCGCAGCTACCTTGGCTTGCAGATCACTCGGGACAGAGCACGCCGCACCATTACCTTGACTCAGTCACACATGGTGCAGCAGGTCCTTCAACGCTTCGGCTTCACGTACTCCTCGCCTCAGGCCACTCCTCTGTCTACTCGCCACTCGCTCTCAGCTCTGCCTTCGGATGAGTCCGTAGAGTCGAGTGGCCCGTACCCAGAGCTTGTTGGCTGCCTCATGTACCTGATGACCTGCACACGACCTGACCTTGCATACCCTCTTAGCATTCTTTCACGCTATGTTGCTCCTGGGAGACACCGACCAGAGCACATGGCTGCAGCGAAGAGGGTGTTGCGCTACTTGTGCAGTACGTCGGGCATGGGGCTAGTGCTTGGAGGGCGGAGTCCAGTGGTCCTCACTGGGCACGCGGACGCTTCTTGGGCAGACGACCAGGCTACACAGCGGTCGTCGCAGGGTTACACCTTCAGTCTTGGTTCCGGCTCTGTCTCGTGGCGGGCTACTCGCTCGTCCTCTGTTCTCAGCTCCAGTTGTGAGGCTGAGATCTACGCCGGGGCCATGGCTGCACAGGAGCTTCGCTGGCTCACCTACCTGCTGACTGACCTTGGAGAGCCGCCTCGTTCTCCTCCAGTGTTGTACGTAGACAACAAGGCCATGCTAGCCTTGTGTCGAGAGCAGCGCTTGGAGCACAGAACGAAGCACATTGCTCTCCGTTACTTTCTTGCTCGTGAGCTGCAGCAGCGTGGTCAGTTGCGACTTGCGTACGTGGCCTCTGAGGCCAACACTGCTGATGTGTTCACCAAGGCACTTGCGCCTTGTGACCATCAGCGCTTCTGCACCCAGCTGGGTCTTGTACCTGTCTTGCCTCACTTGCTCTCTTCTTGACCTTGCTTGTACTGTCACATATATATTCCTGCTCTTGCTTGTCTAGCTCTATATATATATGTGTACTCCTGCATGTGAACTGGCCCTGTTGCCCTGTCGTTGTGCTCGGACTGTGTGGTGACTTTGTGATCCACCCTGAGCTTGCTCTGCTTTGCTTGACTGGTCTTGTGACCCCTTGTTCTCCCCCACTTTGCCTATGGGGGTGTGTCAGAACATATATATAGCTTATGCTGTTGTGTAGGCTATAGTGGGGTATCCCATAGGGGGTACAACCCAATTAGGGTTTCCCATATGTACTCACTTCATTCATAGTTCATTCATCCTCGTTCTACTTTTCTCACAAAGTACATTAGCTGCCGAAGCGTAAAGGATTTATTTGTAAGGTACGTCTGTGAATTACCTGACCTACTCGAACCCCTATCGTATTTGGTAATCATAAAAATCCCCAACGGTGCATTGCTACACTAACCTGTTTTGGTTTTTCTTTATTTCTTTCTCTCTCTCATTCATATTCTCTCTCTCTCTCCCTCTCTCTCTCTCTCTCTCTTCTCTCTCTCTCCTCTCTCTCTCTCTCTCTCTCTCTCTCTCTCTCTCTCTCTCTCTCTCTCTCTCTCTTTCTCTCCCCCCCCCCCCCCCCCCCCCCCCCCCCCCCCCACCAACTGAAAGTCACCCTACAATGGGAGACTACGGAGAAAGGCAGATGGTTGTGTAGATGATCGTAGCGTTCTAGCAATGTTTTTGCTACCACTTGTGTTCACATAGAATTTTGGCACGAGTTTATCTTATATCAAGGAAGACACTAAATAATTAGGCGGAATGCTAAGCTGTATATCAAGGAACAAAATGCAATGCGACATTGAGCATGCATTTTACAATTCATTCGCAGGTGAATACCGCAACAGCGATGTCAGCACTCCGGCGGTCTCATTTCAATAGTCGATAAATATTTTCAGGAGCATGTACATATGTGTATCTTAAATTATACTGAATAATATATACAGATTATAAATATCTCTTTCTCTCTATCTCAACATGTCAATGTTTCTTACACATATGTGAAACATATGTGTGTGCGTTTCCATGGTCGTTGTAGTTTTGTTTCTGCGGCTTCTGCTTGTCACGGTAATCCCAATCGAGAACAAGGGACTTGGCGGGAGGGAGGGAGTTACCGTTGGGTACCCGCAGGTTCGGTTTGGGGGGTTAGGGGTAGGAGGTGGGGGAGGCTGCCGCTTTGGTTTGGGTTGGGGGGCTCGATTTGTGGACAGATGCGTGTGTGGTGTGGGATTCGCTTCTGACATGCCTGCACTGTGGTGCCTTCACTGTACAGAAGCAACGTGGGTCAACTGGTGAAGCTGCGGGTGGCGCGCCAAGACAGATTTCTGCTGGGAACAGTGCCACTGTTCGGATTACTGTTGGCCTGATTACACCTGCAAGCGTTTTCGGGCATACTTTGAGTATGTATGATATTGGCCGGAGTATGACTGCTCCTTAAACAATTCTTCTCGGTATAGAAAGAGTGAAAGACAGATTCTTGTAGGCTATCCATTGTTTATCAACTGTATATTCAGCGTTTACTTTGCAACCTAGAACCTGGGACCATACCACTTCATATTGCATTCAATATTCATTAGTATTTTCTGCTCATATGAAGACGGTGTATCAAGATAAAAGAATCAATAGATTTTGTGCACACATCAATTATGCCGGGGATGGTATCAAACCATAAGATTGCAATGCGACGCAACACAAAGATAAATCGGTGATAGTTTTTCATTTAAAGCCGTCCACATTGTGACAAAACGTGCCGAAATTCCAACATTCCCATCCAGTCGCCCTGCAAAAGAAACGAACTGGTAGAGTATGATGAGGCATGTCGTATTCCACCCATTTCAAAAACAGAACTGAAAACATGAGACTAAGGTGGCCAGCTACTGACACTTGCCATTACGTTTACAACGGTGGCAGGAGAATGTGACGCGCGCGGGGATAACAAACAAAACACAGGTGTGATCAATTGCTACATAAAACCAACATTCTGTGGCCTAAACATACATTTGCATACACTCGAAGGTCAAAACTCACCTGTAAATGGCTGAAACGTGTGACCATATCCTCTATTTGCTGCTCGCTCCACAGGAAAGAGTGCACTGCTGCCAGCCTAACAACGTCAGATGCTGTTATGTGCCCCTCACCATTGGCTGGATAGGATGGGGGCCCGGGGGGTTGACGGGGGTTTGCGGGAAGGGAAGGGTGAAAGTGGAAATGACTTTGCTTGGACCGGAGAGTGCACTGCTGCCAGCCTGGCGACGTCAGATGCTGTTATGCATCCCTCTCCATTGGCTGGGTAGGGGGAAGGAAGTGGAAAGCGTGCGTGAAAGGGGCGACACAGAGTGGTAATAATGCAGAATCGGCATTGACTGAATCAAATCAAGGCGTGCACTGCTGCCAGCCAGGCGACGTCAGCTGTTATGTGACCCTCACCATTGGCTGGATAGGAGGAAGTGGAAAGCGTGCGCGAGAGGGGGGACACAATGAAAAGCACGGGACAGGGGAGACAGAGTAACAATGTGGAAAAGACTGTGCCCAGATCAAAGAGTGGAGTGCTGCGTGCCTGGCCACGTCAGCTGCTATTATGCGACACACAGCGAGTGCAAGCAAGCATGTATGCATACATGTGTGTGTGACAAAACACCTTTTGGGATTTTTCAAATGTGTGCGCGGGAGAAAACACCTTGTATTAGGTAGTTCTCTCACAAGACTCTCCAGTTTCACAGACTCTCGGCGACCACCTAGTTTTTTGTCACACTGTCTTTTCCTACTTGTTGAAACCTAGCTCCTAAACACTGCTGGTCACTGGAAGAATGTCCAAAAATGTGTACGCAGAGATACCAGGGAGTTCTTGCACACCCGATCGTGTGTATGTGCGCTACTATGTGTGCACACCCAATCGTGTGTATGTGCGCTAGTATGTGTGCACACCCGATCGTGTGTATGTGCGCTAGTGTGTGCGCACACCCAATCGTGTGTACGTGCGCTAGTATGTGTGCACGCACAAGCGTATGCATGGCTGTGTGCCTCGTGCGTATTCATGTGTCGGGGGATCTCTGTCACTCTCTCACGCACCATTGTGAAGCATAGCGAGTCGGCCTCAGAGTCAGTGAGATTCCTCAAAGGGCTCTGATCCGCTTCGCCTACCAGGAGGAAGAAAACTGCAGGGGAAGGAGTTGTAAGTTGGTGAGTGGGTGAGTGAGTGAGTGAATGAGTGAGTGAGTGAGTGAGTGAGTGAGTGAGTGAGTGAGTGGATGAGTGGGTGAGCGAGTGGGTGGATGAGTGGGTGAGTGAGTGAGTGAGTGAGTGAGGGAGTGAGTGGATGAGTGTGGGTGAGTGAGTGGGTGGGTTTGTGGGTGAGTGAGTGAGTGAGTGAACGAGTGAGTGAGTGAGTGCGTGAGTGTGTGATCTTGTGCGCGAGCAAGCGAGGAAGTAAGTTTTTGAGTGAGTGAGGGATTTTGTGATATCTCAAAAGCTTCCAATAACCAGAATAGAAAGGATAGGGGACCTAATGAATGAAAATCCCAGACCCGAGCCACACCACTCTAGCTCTTCTGAGTGAGGCGGAGCCACAATAGCTCCCCCCCTCTCAGCAAACGATTTTCGAGGCGTCTCAAAAAATCGTCAGATAAAACCATGATAACAGCTCCACCCCTCTCAGGAAACTTCTGAAAGGCTTCTCAGAACTTCTCTGAAAGGCTTTTCAAACTTCTCTGAAAGGCTTCTCAAAACTTCTCTGAGAGGCTTCTCAAAAGTTCTCTGAAAGGCTTCTCATAACTTCTCTGAAAGGCTTCTCAAAACTTCTCTGGAAGGCTTCTCAAAACTTCTCTGAAAGGCTTCTCAAAACTACTCTGAAAGGCTTCTCAAAACTTCTCTGAAAGCTAAGTTTGTCATTTACGTTTACGTTTACGTACGTACGTGTACGGGTACGGGTACGTACGTTTACACGGCTGTTGGGTTGGAGGCCTAATGTACGGGCAGGTGGAAAATTTCTGGGCTGCCCGAATATGTATATTTTTTTACAGTACTCCCTCGTAATCATGATTTCCATCATATAGTATAAACATTCCATTACAACCTCGTTATTTCCCAAATAACAAAAGTACCATCATGCACGCGTCGTGCAAAATATCATATCATCCTCACTCCTTCGGCTCTTCCGCTTCCTGGCCATCAAGATATGCCTCATCAGGGATGTCGTCGTCATCGAGATGCCCGTAGCTGTCAGTAGGTTCCTCCTTAACTTGGATCACAGAAAGCCCACTCACCACCAGCTTTTTAGCAAGATCCTCATTCAACTTCTTCACTGTGTGATAGTTGTGGCTCATGTACTCTAGGTCGGCAAGGCGTTTCGCTCCAAGGCGATTACGACGAGCTGTATGGATTGACTCCCAAACGGCCCAGTTCGTCTCGCAAGGGGAGGCCGAGACGCATTGCTTGAGAACTCTCCTTGCAAGCTTGGAGAGGTGGGGCACGTCCGTGCCATTGAATTCCCACCAATGCGTCGAATCCAAAAGCCCAGCTTTGATGAGTTCATGTTCATCACGCGCTTTCTGCTCCCCAATGTCTCCCTTCCCCTTGGTGTATGTCAAGACCTCTTTTTCAACGATGGTTGCGAGTGGCGCCATCACCCCTCCCAATTTCACGAACTCACCCTCGTAGTAATTACGAATGAATTGCTTGAAGATCTTGGTACACTCCACGTCCGTTCCAAATATTGACTCGTATTGGTTTGGCGGGTACAGAATCCGTCCGACCACGTGAAGCGCGCAGTTGATGTCGTTGTTTCACCGATTCCGCACGATGTCGGTCACATCCTCCTTCTCCTCCTCGGTCAGCTCCTTACACGCCTCCTTCACCGCGTCCTCCAAAACAAACATTTTGTCATAGATCTTGCCCATCACCTCCTGATTGCCGTCAACATTCCGCAACAGCTTATAGACCGGACGAAGCACATCGAGCACCGTCCCAACGCGCGCCCAGAACTCTTTGTCGATAATAGTATCCCATGCGTCCTTCATTTTTGGCTTTCCCTTGACGTACTCCTCCCAATCCTCACTCAGCACCAGCTTGTCGAGAGTTTTGCGCACTGCTTGCAGGCGTTCGAGGGCGATGTAGTTTGTTCCAAAACGAGTGCCCGCAGGTTTCAAGATTTGTAGCGCCTTCTCCTTCCGAAGAACCCCCGTAATCCAGTGCGCGTTCTTCAGCGTCGAAATTAGCTGCTGCGCGCGGTCGATGGTATCCTTGGCCCAATCGAGTTGGCCAATGTCTTTCATCATTAGATTGAGAGAATGCGCAGCGCAACGAATCCACTGAACTTTTGGGTAGTCGAGGGCGATGATGCTAGCAGCGTTGACATTCGCGGACGCACCGTCCATCAGCACGCCGACTACGTTCTCCGTTCCCACCATGACCATTGCCGTCTTCAAGTGGCCAGCAATGAATTCTGCTCCCTTCTTCTCCGTGCCGCAATACACCCAAAAAAAAAAAATACGGATGCAATCGTATTGACAGCTAAGAAGTTCAGCTGCGGACGTCCTTCGCTGTCAGTCCAACCGTCACACGCGATGCACACCCCGACATCCTTCCATGAATCCTTCACCTCCTTCAACGCAGTGTCGGTGTTCGCCTTGCACTCCTCCAACAATCTTCCCATTATAAGCCGTCGTCCAGGAGGTGTAAATCCTGTACCAGCAGCAGCAACCTTTTTCAGCATCGTCTTGAAAGCATCGTGCTCCGCAACATTCGTTGCAATACGACACACGTGGAAAAACGTTGCGATGGCTAGTTGCGCACTCGCCACGTCGACGGGTTTGGGGCAAGTATCCATAAGCGTACGTTGCGTCGCCTGTCTCTTGCGTGCTATGCTGCTACTTTCCGCTATGTTGGAGCCACTCGCCCCCATGCCCACCGACTTGGTGTTCGTAGTAGACGATGGCGAGAATGCATTAGACGTTTTCTGTTGCGCTTTCTCGCGAGAATCAGAGTCCCTTCTCTTATCATCCATCGCGGAACGGATTTTCTCCTTATCCTCAGGTGTAGCTGAGGCGCATGGCGTGATTCCGCTCCCTGAAATTCCGAGAATGTGTGCCTGAGCTCGCGCCACATTCAGTTTCCACGACTTACCACATCGCTTGCATTTCTTCGCTAGCGTAGAATCAGACGTTCTGCCCTCAGGAACAATGAAGCATCGCCACACGGGATGCTCGCAGGTCTGCATAGGGGTCTCCATAATACTAGTATAATCTGTTGGAGAGTTGATTGAGTAGATCGATTGATAAGCTAGCTGTGATTATTGGTTAAGCGTGGTGACTATTGTTATACTTACTAGCTATAGCTGCAAAATAGTTCTTTGCCGTCGAATCGCATTGTTAGTTTCCGGTTATGACTCGCGGAAGGTGCAGGCACGCGTTTGCGCGTCTTACGGAAGGTGCAGGAAACTCGCTCGATGTAAATTTAGACTTGAATTGGCGAATTGGTTTGACTCGAAGTTGGGATTCGCCGAAACCAGTGAAGCTCGGCAGTGACGAAACTGCCGAGCGGGTGACATTTGCTTACCTTGCAAGCGAAGCAATCGCGATCTGAGTCAAACTGTTCGCAATGTTCTATCGCGAACAGTTTGTACACATTCAGATCTGCTCCGACCACAATTTCCTCCCTCCCTCTCTCGACAGACTTAGCTATCTTAGTTCTACCTCCTTAGTCGACATAGTACGTAGGGTAGTCGCCACACCATAGCAACCCTAGCTAGCAACCTTCCTGTTTCTTACATTACTACCTTGAAAAACGTCGCGCCATTTTACTAACACGCTAACAGAGCACAGGTCATCGAAAGCTTGTTTCTTTTTTAGGTTTTCGGAAACCGTTTTCAAAGAAATTTCTAGGGGATTTTTTTTTTTACCTGCCCGGCGTACGTACACGTACGTACGCGTACGTACACGCAAAACGTACATGTACGCGTACGTTACGTGTACGTGGGCTGAAATGGCGTAAATGACCAACTTAGTCTGAAAGGCTTCTCAAAACTTCTCTGAAAGGCTTCTCAAAACTTCTCTGAAAGGCTTCTCAAAACTTCTCTGAAAGGCTTCTCAAAACTTCTCTGAAAGGCTTCTCAGAACTTCTCTGAAAGGCTTCTCAGGACCCTCACCTTCTCAGAAATCCCACCATCTCAGGACAAGACTCCCAGCCACCCACCTTCATCTTGCCTCGCCTGCCTCTGCCTCTGCTGGCGTCACCCTCACCGCCTCATCCCCTCCCTCCTCCCTCTCCTCCTCCACCCTTCTCTCCCCTTCCGCTTCCACCTCCCCCTCCTCCTCCACCCCTCCCTCCTCCCTCTCCTCCTCCAACCTTCGCTCCTCCTCCCCTTCCACCTCTCCCTCCCTCCCCAGATCCCCATGCTGCTCCACTTAAACGCCTCCCAGCCTCATCCCCGGCTGCCCTGCGCTCCTCCCCAGTCATGGAGAGTAACAGGGCGATGGTCTGGGGTGGAGAGAAGTGGAGAGAGGCAGAAAGAGGTAGAGAGAGGCAGAAAGAGGTGGAGAGAGGCAGAAAGAGGTAGAGAGAGGCAGAAAGAGGTGGAGAGAGGCAGAAAGAGGTAGAGAGAGGCAGAAAGAGGTGGAGAGAGGCAGAAAGAGGTGGAGAGAGGCAGAAAGAGGTAGAGAGAGGCAGAAAGAGGTGGAGAGAGGCAGAAAGAGGTAGAGAGAGGCAGAAAGAGGTAGAGAGAGGCAGAAAGAGGTGGAGAGAGGCAGGAAGAGGTAGAGAGAGGCAGAAAGAGGTAGAGAGAGGCAGAAAGAGGTGGAGAGGGGCGGAGAGAGGCGCGAAGAGAGGCAGAGGCAGTAGCAGAGACAGAGGGCTGCACAAAGTGGGTGCAATGAACTGTGTGCGTGTGTTGGGCATGGCATGGCATGGCATGGCATGGCATGGCATGGCGACGCACACAGAACTTTCAATGCTTCAGTCTTTGGTACGGCATAACATGACCAGATAAGAAGTGTTCAAACGCTTCAGTGTTTGGCATGGCATGCCTTACACACGTGCTGCAGCATGCACTCAACCTGATGAAACCTGATGCAAAACACACCATCTGCAGCAGTCAAGTCTAGAGGCGCCTCAACAAACTGCAAAACACCATCCGCAGTCATCCGCTATCATTTTGAGTCCCCTTCAATTTCTGGGGATGGGTTGCCTCAAGCCATTTCCTCGATAGCCATTTCCTCAATAGCCATTTCCTCAATAGCCATTTCCTCAATAGCCATTTCCTCAATAGCCATTTCCTCAATAGTTTCTTCCTCAAAAGGCATTCCCTCTTAACGAAACCATCTCAGAAACCCACTCACTATCTGCAGCTCCTCGTCGCCGTCACCGGCACCAACCGCTCCCAACTCCTCCTCCATCCCCCCCCACCGCTTACTCCCCCACTGCTTTTTCTTCTCTGCACCGCGTTTCCCCGGCTTCCGTCCTCTCCTCCTCCCAATCCCACCACCACCCCCACCACCACCACCGCCCACACCCTCCATCTCCTCATCTTCCCCCTCCTCCTCCCCCTCATCCCTCCCATCATCATCTGGAATCTCATCAGGGATATACTTCCTGACTTTGCCCAACTCCTCCTCCTTCCTCCCCTCTTCATCTCCCTCCTCATCTCCCTCCCCCTCCTCTTCCTCCTCCTCATCCACCCCCCTGCCCCTGTCAGTCACCACCACCACCGCCCCTTTTCTGAACACAGAACGACCGCGCCCGCCCAGTGTCTGAAGGAGAGAGAATGGTGAGCACGCACAGAACACTAAAAACAAGGAATGAGCCACCCCCCCTGCCCCTGTCAGTCAGTCACCACCATCACCACCACCACCACCCCTTTTCTGAACACGGAACGACCGCCTGCCCAGTGCCTGAAGGAGAGAGCATGGTGAGCAGAGCAGAGCACAAAACAAACACAAGACCGCTCCTGAGGAGCTGACCGAACCACACGATCGCCTGCCGAACCAGACGATCGCCCTGCCAAACCACACGATCGCCCTGCCGAACCAGACGATCGCCCTACAAGCGCCACTAC
The DNA here is from genome assembly GCA_947471745.1 of Closterium sp. Naga37s-1. Lineage (NCBI taxonomy): Eukaryota > Viridiplantae > Streptophyta > Zygnematophyceae > Desmidiales > Closteriaceae > Closterium > Closterium sp. Naga37s-1. Next base: position 5,145 of record CANJKZ010000704.1, on the reverse strand, counting down.
AAGCGCTGCTAGACGCACCAGACATGAAGAATCAGACAACGCCAGACGCTCTAGTCTCTAGAATCAGAGGACGCACACCAAAATGAAACCACCTTGGGAGGCCAACCAAACGAAACGGGTACTACCACCTTGGGAGGCCTCGAGTCGTCATGCTTCTGCAGCACGGAACGACCCCGGGTAGCGTAGATGCTGGCGGCTTTAAAGGCGCCTCAGGAATCACGTTCAGAGGGCGCGGATCGTCGCTGCTGCTGCTGCTGCTGCTGCTGCGCGGTGCGACCGCCGGCAGCAGCGCTGATGCTGGCGGTCGACTTGAGCGCCGCATTTCTCGCCATGCGATCTGCTCTTAGCCGCTCGGTAGGCCGTCATGCCTTCCGCACGGCCTCGCCCAGCCGAATCCCCGTCAGTGTCCGCATTGGCGTCCACGTCAGCATCCGTACTGGCGTCCACGTCAGCGTCACCGTCAGCGTCCCTATCCGTGACATCCTTGTCAGCCCCGTCGGAATTCGCGGAGTCGGAATCGTTACCTTTCAACTCTGCGGCGGAATCGCTTCCTTCCCGTAACTTAGCTTCCCCTACCTCCTTTGATTCTCCAAGTCTATTTATCTCCGATTCACGAAGGACACGCGTCGCACCATCCTCCTCTTTTGCTTTCCTTCTCGACCTCCTCGTTGCTCGCGGTGGCGGCTTCATGATTCTTGTAGACGGGCACACGGGAAAACTTGTCGAAGTCTTACGCTTGTCGATACGCCTAAAAAAATAATCGTCAATAGGAGATAGTAGCTGTAGGTGCAACGATAGGCTAATACGACAGGCCTACTCGAATCCTGAACCAGCTAATGGGTTCTACAGTAACTTCGGTGGAATCTAGACTCATACCACGCGTGAATCGCGGCAGGTAGGCGACCACTAGCGACAACGACAGCCGAAGATAGCTAACAGCCAGTCTCAATGCGGGAAGGGAGCGTGATGGTGACGCGTCAATAAGGGAATTTAGGGTTGAGCTGAGGTTGACGGTTTACAGAATGAGGGAGTGTTTTTGTATTGATCTGAGGTTCGAGTCACCCTTGCAAAGCCGCCTGCTGCTGATCCGAAACCTTGCACTTTTGTGTCATTCCCACAACCTCGGATGTGTTTTTCTCTCTGGTTTGGTTTGGACCGCGAGAAACCATAACCAACCGTGCGTTTCCCATCAAGTGTGAGGTTCGCCTCTGTACAAAATTCGAGGCGCCATCAGATCCGCCTAATCAGCCGACTGACACCAAGTTCCAGCGTAGAACAACACCGAATGAGCCCCACAGGATCCCACCTTGATTATAGCTTTCAACTCGAGCACAGGATATTCGGGAATGATTCCAGCAGCAATCAGCAGCGAACCCAGGAATTCCCGCCAAAATCATATTCCAGGTTCCCAGAAGGAGAACACACCGAAATCTCTCCTCGCGCGAATCTCCGAGTCGCGTTGGAACAGTGGCGAGATGGCTCGAAGGGCCACTGCTAAGAAGCTACCTGATGCTGCCACGTCACCCTATTCACCGTCAGCGTCACTCGTCCTGTCCACGTCAGTGCTTGCGCTAAGCATAGTAATTGGAGCGTGGCTGCTGCCACGTCAGCTCTGGGGATTAGATTTGACGAGTGAGCCGCTGACGTGTATCAAGTCCACATGTGTACGTCCACGTGTCTGTCTGTGCAGCATGCATACCATCATCATGGCTTCACGCTTCTAGTCCTGTTGGTGACTCAAGACCAAGATTGATCTCACGTCATTTCATGCTGTAGCTCGGTCGAATTTACCAACACCTCATTACCTTGTTCCCTACCTATCACCTTTCCACAAGCTTATCTCTCCTCGATCCCTTCCTCCCTCGTTCCCTACCTTTTTTTTTTTTACCAATCCTCTCTCCTCCTCTCTCCTCTCCTTTCCTCTCCTCTCCTCCTCTTTCCTCTCCTTGCCTCCTCTCCTCCTAACCTAACAATCCCCATGCCACAGGCTCTGTTTCTGCCAGCAGCACTGCTTCTCTTCTCCCTCCCTCCCTTCAGCCTCTCCACATCCGTTCAAATGTCGCCATTGGCCCGCAGAGGCATGCAGGTGATTTCTCGCCGTTTGTCGCCATGCCAGCATGTCACCATGTCAGCATGTCACCATGTCAGCATGTCACCATGTCAGCATGTCACCATGTCAGCAGCTGAATGTGGTACCTCTATTTCAAGCCTCGGTCTTCTCCCTTTCAAATGTCCTGACTCGGATTGTACGTGACTGTGCCATGATGAGTCATGACGTTGCATGACATCGTGTGACGTGGCATCATGTCGTATGACGTGGCTGCTTGTGCCTCCTCCTCTCATACACCCTGGAGGTCAACTCATGCACCGCATTGCTCACATCGCCACTGCCATCTTGCCAACATGCATCGGCAAATAATTATTCTAACCGCTTTCTCTTTCGCCTCTTGTCTTTCTCGTCCCCTCCTCCTCCTCTCATCCAGCTTGGAGGTCCACTCATGCATTGGATTGCCAACCTCACCACTGCCATACTCCTGACATGCCTCGGTAAATGACTCTTCAATCTTCCTTATACCACTTATACTCCCTGTCCCCTCCTCTTCCTCACATTGATACACACAGGTGCACCAACTCGCATCCATCCCTCGCTTACTCTTCCACCCCTCCCCACCCCCCCCACCCCCTCCGTACCCTCTTTTTACTCTCTTTCTCTCTCACCATTAGGTGCTTTTCGCCGCAGCACTCGCAGCCACTGCTTTTGGTGCTCCCACCACCCTCCAGTGAGTCACTATGAGCTTTGAGGCGACTTTGATTTTTTTCTAGTGCGTTCTTTCGGCTAAAAGCGGCCGTCAAGCATGTCTTGACATTGACATAATATGGTGAATCAAGCCAGCATACCCCACTGCAAGCCAGCATACCCCACTGCAAGCCAGCATACCCCACTGCAAGCCAGCATACCCCACTGCAAGCCAGCATACCCCACTGCAAGCCAGCATACCCCACTGCAAGCCAGCATACCCCACTGCAAGCCAGCATACCCCACTGCAAGCCAGCATACCTCACTGCAAGCCAGCATACCCCACTGCAAGCCAGCATACCCCACTGCAAGCCAGCATACCCCACTTCACCACATTACACCTTCTGTAACCCACAATTCTCCCTACGTTTCCTACCTGCCAGGTCCATCCCAGTGACCCTCCACTGGTCCTCCCTTCTCTCTCTGCTCGCTGTAAGTGCTGCAATCAGCCACGTCAGATTGTTCTCCCGCCACGTCACTTTGCTCTCCCACCAATCACCTACCATGTCACGTCACTCATCTGTAACTCCCCCCCTCCCCCCTGTGACTCTCCCTTTACCCCTCTCAAGTGCTGCTCCTCCTCCCCCCTCTGACGCTCCCTTTACTCCTCTTTGCCTTCAACCTCTAATCATTGATAGTCTGTGCACCCCCGCAATCTGTGCTTTTTAGGACATCTGAAACCCCTCGTTGCCTTCAACCCCCATCTTTACTATTCTGCGCACCTGCAATCTGTGATTTTCGATCCTCCATTCCTCCATTCATCATTCCGCCCTATGCCGTATGCCCGATGCCCTATGCCCTATGCCCTATGCCCTATGCCCTATGCCCTATGCCCTATGCCCTATGGCCCGATGCCCTATGCCCTATGCCCTATGCCCGATGCCCTATGCCCTATGCCCTATGCCCGATGCCCTATGCCCTATGCCCTATGCCCTATGCCCTATGCCATAGGGTGCAATGGGTGCAATATGTCACCACCCCTATGCCCCCTCCGCGTCCCTCATCATCTCCTCCCCTCAGGTGCTGCCCTCCGCTCTCCTCTTTCGTTCCCACACACACCTCTGGCGATCCGTGCTGCTGCAGTTCAGGTAACACCCGTGGCCCCAAGCCTCTGTATTCTTTTTCCAGATCATTCTATGAGTGAATGAGACGGCCAAGGCTTTTTTTAAAAGAAAAGAGAACAATGCTACGTTCCGTACGTCTGCTACTCACCTCTCTCCGTTCCGTACCTCTGCTACTCACTTCTCTCCGTTCCCTCTGCCCATTCCATATGCCTCATCGCTTCTCCCTTTCCCTCCTCCTCCCATTACCCTCCTCCCACTCCCCTCCTCCCCCCTCACCTCCTCTTCCTCCCCTCCTCCCCTTCCCCCTCCCTCCCCTCCCCTCTTCCCCCTCCACTCCTCCCCCTCCCCTCCTCCCCCTCGGCTCCTCCCCCCTCCCCTTTTCCCTCTCCCCTCCTCCTCCTCCCCTCCTCCACACTCTTCATCCCATCCCTCCCCTTCAGCCCAGCATCACTGTCTGAGGCGTGTGTGGTGACGTCAGCACATGGGGCCATGGTGGGGGCGTGGATAGGGGCATGGCCCATGCCCCTGGACTGGGAAAAGCCATGGCAGGTGAGTTATGGGGGGGATTTAGTCGGGTCAGTTTTGAGTGTCCTAAAGAATGTGCATGGGTGCATGCTGGGGGCATGGGTGGGGGCATGGCCAATGCCTCTGGACAGGGAAAAGCCATGGCAGGTGGGTTAGGGGGGAGGGGGGGCTATGTGCATGGGTGCATGGTGGGGACGTGGGTAGGGGCATGGCCCATGCCTTTGGCCTGGGAAAAGCCATGGCAGGTGGGTGGTAAAGGAGGGAATGGGCAGATGCGTGGGTGTATGTGTGCATGTTGTGTGCATGTTGTGTGCATGTTGTGTGCATGTTGTGTGCATGTTGTGTGCATGTTGTGTGCATGTTGTGTGCATGTTGTGTGCATGTTGTGTGCATGTTGTGTGCATGTTGTGTGCATGTTGTGTGCATGTTGTGTGCATGTTGTGTGCATGTTGTGTGCATGTTGTGTGCATGTTGTGTGCATGTTGTGTGCATGTTGTGTGCATGCATGCGTGGGTGGGGCATGACCCATGCCTTTGGACTGGGAAAAGCTGCAGGTGGGCTGGGGGGGGGCACTTAGGTGGGTCACGGTACAGGGGTACTTGCATGGGTGCATGGGTGGGTGCATGGGTGGGTGTATGGCTCATGCCTTTGGACTGGGAAAGGCCGTGGTATGTGTGTTACAGGGAAAAGGGGCAGGCAGATGAGTGCATGGTGCATGGGTGCATGATGGGTGCTTGATGGGTGCATGGGTGTGTGATG
>CANJKZ010000703.1:0-11775 GCA_947471745.1 Closterium sp. Naga37s-1 | reverse complement strand
TGTTCTTGCAATTTTGCACACGCTAGGCCCTTGTTCTTGCAATTTTGCACTCGCTAGGCCCTTGTTTTTGCAATTTTGCACACGCTAGGCCCTTGTTCTTCCAATTTTTCACACGCTTGGCCCTTGTTCTTGCAATTTTGCACACGCTAGGCCCTTGTTCTTGCTATTTTGCACACGCTAGGCCCTTGTTCTTGCTATTTTGCAGACGCTAGGCACTTGTTCTTGCTATTGTTCACACGCTAGGCCCTTGTTCTTCCAATTTTTCACACGCTAGGCCCTTGTTCTTGCTATTTTGCACACGCTAGGCCCCTGTTCTTGCTATTTTTCACACGCTAGTCCCTTGTTCTTGCTATTTTTCACACGCTAGGCCCTTGTTCTTGAAATTTTGCACACGCTAGGCCCTTGTTCTTGAAATTTTGCACACGCTTGGCCCTTGTTCTTGCAATCTTGCACACGCTAGGCCCTTGTTCTTGCTATTTTGCACACGCTAGGCCCTTGTTCTTGCTATTTTTGCACACGCTAGGCCCTTGTTCTTGCTATTTTGCACTCGCTAGGCCCTTGTTTCTTGCAATTTTGCACTCGCTAGGGCCCTTGTTCTTGCAATTTTGCACTCGCTAGGCCCTTGTTCTTGCAATTTTGCACACGCTAGGCCCTTGTTCTTGCAATTTTGCACACGCTAGGCCCTTGTTCTTGCTATTTTGCACACACTAGGCCCTTGTTCTTCCGATTTTGCACACGCTTGGCCCTTGTTCTTGCAATTTTGCACTCGCTAGGCCCTTGTTTTTGCAATTTTGCACACGCTAGGCCCTTGTTCTTCCATTTTTTCACACGCTTGGCCCTTGTTCTTGCAATTTTGCACATGCTAGGCCCTTGTTCTTGCAATTTTTGCACTCGCTAGGCCCTTGTTCTTGCAATTTTGCACTCGCTAAGCCCTTGTTCTTGCAATTTTGCACACGCTAGGCCCTTGTTCTTGCAATTTTGCACACGCTAGGCCCTTGTTCTTGCTATTTTGCACATGCTAGGCCCTTGTTCTTGCAATTTTGCACACGCTAGGCCCTTGTTCTTGCAATTTTGCACACGCCGGGCCTTTGTTCTTCCTATTTTGCACAAGCTGTTCTTTCAATTTTGCACATGCTAGCCCTTTGTTCTTGCTATTTTGCACACGCTAGGCCCTTGTTCCTTCAATTTTGCACACGCTAGGCCCTTGTTCTTGCTATTTTGCACACGCTAGGCCCTTGTTCTTGCAATTTTGCACACACTAGGCCCTTGTTCTTGCAATTTTGCACTCGCTAGGCCCTTGTTCTTGCAATTTTGCACACGCTAGGCCCTTGTTCTTGCAATTTTGCACACACTAGGCCCTTGTTCTTGCAATTTTGCACTCGCTAGGCCCTTGTTCTTGCAATTTTGCACACGCTAGGCCCTTGTTCCTGCAATTTTGCACACGCTAGGCCCTTGTTCTTGCAATTTTGTGTTGAGTGATGCAATCATATGCATTCACGTCTGTCTGCCTCCCATCATATGTTCGTGCGTTGCATGCGTGGTGTGAGCGTGTGCAAGAATTTGTGTTTTGTGCGGTTTGGGTTTTCTGAGTGTGTGTGAATGTTATTTGGCTTGAGCAGATATCTGAAGTGACTCCTCTGCTCGAGAGCTTTCCGACGAACTAAGTATCGCCTCAATCGGAGCACGATCAAGAAAGTTACGAACGTTGGAGTTCGTATCCTTTTCATATTTGATTGTGGCAACTGTGGGAAGTTGTGGGGTTGACTCAATATGGGGTACAGACTTTTGGGGTTGGTAAATTCGTCTTTTCTACTGTAGTTGCTGCCAAATGGTTGGGAGAAACAAAACCAGGTTGGCAAGTGTGGCCAAGTTGGGTTGAGGTGGATTGTGGAGGTTGGGATAGTGACAAAGGTCAAGTTGGGTTGCCTATGGGGAAGGGAATTGTGTGGCATGGAGTTTCCTTTGGTTGGGGACTCCTTGGGACCTTCCCTCTCGTCCTCATCCCTTCCACCTGGTTTAGTGCTACTCTAACTTCTTTGTGTGGTAATTGTGGAACTTGTGTGAACTTTGTGATTGAGTTAAGTTCTTATGGCAGCATACCCCCCTGTGCGCCGAAATTGATAAGTCGAGATTTACTTCACCTCTTGACACGTTTCACTTGGGAATTGTAGCCACGGAGTAGGGCTACAACATATCTGAGTTTGGTGAAGTTTTGACCGTGCACGTTTCGTCGACGGCGTTTCTTGTGAGCGCAACTATTCTGTCCAGAAATAGGGACCAACGATTTTGAGAAATTTAGGCACCTAATCTTCATAGACTCCGTCCTTAGTCTCTAACAAGTGGTATCAGAGCTGATTAAGGACTTTGTGGAGAGTCTACTGAAGTGTGAAGACCCTCCTAGACCCACCATGGCCTGTGGGCGTGCCTAAGTGGAGTTCTGGAGGTTGGATGTGACTTCCGCTAAGGGGAAACTCTGCCGAAATTTCGTTGGCGCCGACACTTGTGAAGATTGTGTGGATCTACATTGTGACCAGCAAAGGGGGAGCTGAAACCTCTGATTGGGAGCAGAGGAGATGAATCAAGGGAGTGGAGATGCAGCTGAGAAGAGGAGTGAACCGCCACCATCCAAGATCGAAGCTTTGGATGGCTCCAACTATGAGGAATGGAGCGGGCGGATGCGGAGCGCCTTCAAGCGCTACAAGCTACTGAAAATTGCAATGGAGAGGAGAAGATGCCGGGGGAAGGAGATGCCCGTGATCAGTGGATTGAGAGAGCGCGGTGCTGTACGACCTCATCCTCCAATCGGTCAACAATGACATGTTCCAGCACATCAAGGATTTTGTGGAGTTGGATGATTCCGGACCGAAGGCATGGAAGCTGCTACGCGACGTGATTCAGCCCAACACGCTGCCGATGGTGATTGTGTTGGAGAAGGAGTTGGCTGCCCTCTCCATGAAACCGGGAGATGATGTGAAACCGGTCCTTGACAAGATCAAGGACACCTATGCGAGGATGGCAGCGGCGGCAGCGAAGTGTCGCAGATGCAACAGTGCACCAAGATCATCTCGGTGCTCGACAACTCGTGGGACAACCTCATCCCCACCCTCAACGTTCAGCAGGACAAATGGACGCCTGAGTGGCTACGGCAGCAGATTCTGCAAGAGGACTTCCGCAGGCGCCACACGGGAGGTGGTGCTGCCAACAAAACTGCTGAGGGGTATGGAGCTGCAGGAGGCAGCAGAGGAAGAGGGGGAGGGAGAGGCCGAGGCCGTGGGAGAGGCTTTGGCAGAGGGAGAGGCCGAGGTGACTACAATGAGGGGCATGGGAGCTCTGGTGGCAGGGGGAGCACCCGAATGGAGGGTGCGTGCTGGTACTGCAAGAAGGCTGGACACCCGTGGTTCAAGTGTTTCAGCCGGCCTGAGGGATGGGCCCCTCCAGGCATGAAGCCGCCAAGTGGTGAACGTGCACGCGGTGGCGCTGTGCAAGGATCAGGTGCACAAGGTGATGGTGCACAAGGTAAAGCCGACCCTGGGATGTTCCTCATGGTTGAGGATGTGCAAGGGAGTGGGGGTGATGTGGGTTCAGTTGGGAAGGTTGTGATGCACCCCTCACTCACTGGGTGATCGATTCAGGTTGCACGAGTCATATGACCCCACGGGCAGATTTGCTTGATGAGGTAAAACCTCCTGGGAAGATCAAGTTTGTGGCTGCCGCTTCAGGTGCTTTGCTCCCTGTGATTGGTGTTGGGAATGCCAAGGTGATGGGAGCCAATGGAGAGCTTGTGGGGCTTGGGAATGTGCTGTTGGTTGAAGGTTTGTCCGCTAACCTTCTTTCTGTGCGCCGGCTGCAGAAGAGCAAGGCTGAAGTTACCTTCGGCCCAACCAGCTGCCGTGCAAAGCTTGGGAAGTTGCTGCTGTGGAACTTGGAGGAGAAGAGCAGCTGCATCAAGGACTTGTGGCAGCTGCCCATCATCCCTTGGAAGGGGAAACCACCAGCAACGGCAAAGGCAGCGGCAGCGGCTAAAGCAACTGCGGGAGGAGAGGAGACTGCACCAACTGCTGGGGCCCTGGATGCAGTCAAGAAGGTGCAGTAGCCACAGCAGCCACATGGTGAGGTGCTTGCTGGTGTGGATGCGACAGCTGCATGGGCAAAGGCTTCATCTGGGAGTGGTGAGGCTGATTGGGAGACGTGGCATGAGAGGCTGTGCCATGTGAACATTCCTATGCTGCAGAAGTTGGTAAAGGATGGGTGCTTGAAGGGCTGGAGGTGAAGGGGGAGCAAAGGAGATTGGAGCTGCCCTACCTGCCTTGAGACCAAATTCACGAAGTTTCCCTTCAGCAGCAGCACAGGACCAGCCAAGGCACCACTTGCACTAGTGCACATGGATGTGGTGGGCCCCACGAGGGCCCTTTCTCTCTCGGGCAGCCGCTACTTCTTGACGATTGTGGACGACCACACGCGTGCGGTGTGGGTGTACCCTCTCAAGACTAAGGGGAGGTGGCAGCGGCTGTTCTTAAGAAGTGGATGCCGAGAGCACAAAGGGAGAGCGGACACAAGGTGAAGGTGATCCGCACTGACAACGGAGGAGAGTTCATCGGCGCTGATTTTGAGAAGGAGCTGAAGCGGAAGGGTATCCAGCATCAGCTCACGGTGCCTTACACCCTCGCAGAATGGCGTGGCTGAGCGGTTCAACCGGACCCTGCAGGAAGGTGCTCGCACTCTCCTTGGGCGTGCAGGGCTGCCGGATCCGTTTTGGGTGACAGCACTGCGGCAGGTCATTGTTGTGAAGAACCGGGTGCTGGCGACTGTGGGGGACAAGCAATGGGTCCCCTACACCAAGTGGTATGGGAGTGCGCCTGCAGTCAACATGGTGAGAACTTATGGCTGCATGGTGGTGTTTTCATGTACCGAAGGAGAAGAGGGGAAAGTTGGAAGCTTCTGGGAGATGGGGTGTGCACTTGGGGCTTGCCAAGGACCACAAGGGCTGGTTGATATGGGACTTGACGAGCCAGCAACTAACTGTGTCAAGGGATGTTAAGTTCCTTGAGTCCTTGTTCTACAAGGAGTGGAAGCAGCAGCAGCAGAAGCTTCCTACAACACCACTGATCATTGAGGCCGATGAGGTGCAGCGGCCTTCGAGGCAGTGGAGGTTTCTGTCTCCAAGGAGGAGATCTCTGGGGTGACTGATGATGGGGGAGAACCTGAGGTGGAGCAGCAGCAGCAGCAGCAGCAGCAGCAGCAGCAGGAGGAGGAGCAAGGTGCTCCACAAGGTGCCGGACGTACGGCTGACCGTCCTAGGAGGATGTGCGCCCTCCTAACAGGCTGACCTATGCAAGCCGTGGCAAGCCAAAGGTGGTAAGGGCTGGGAGTGTGGCTGAGCAGTGTGATGAGGATGAGATAGCACACTGCTACTGGGTAGCCGTCCCTGAGCCCAAGACGCTAGCTGAGGCATTGAGCGGGCCCGATGCTGAAAAGTGGAAGCAGAGTGTGAAGGAGGAGTATGATTCTCTGCTAGAGAATGAGACGTGGGAGCTTTGTGAGCTGCCACCCGGGAAGAAGGCCATTTCTTCCAAGCTGATTTTCAGGCACAAGTACGGACCTGATGGGGCGCTGACCCGCTACAAGTCAAGGCTTGTGGCTAAGGGGTTTCAGCAGACAAAGGGAAAGGACTTCAACGAGCTCTATGCTCCTGTGGGGAAAGGCACAACACTTCGGGTGTCATTGGCAATGGCAGCAAACCGTGGATGGCGGGTGAAGCAGATGGACATCACCACCGCCTTCCTCAATGGGATCATTCTGGAGGAGCTGTACATGTTACAGCCTGAGGGTTTGGATGATGGGAGCGGCAGGGTGTGCAGGCTGAAGAAGGCCATCTATGGCCTGAAGCAGGCTCCTCGTGCATGGTACCACAAGTTAGAGGAGACTCTGCTGGCTGGGGGTTTCAAGAAGAGTGAGTGTGATCACAGCTTGTTCCTGCTGCAGGAGAAGGAGCAGTTTCTCATGCTCCTGGTGTATGTGGACGACATCCTGCTCTTCTCTGAGTCATCTGCAATTATTGAGCATGTGGAGGAGATGCTGGAGATGCAGTTTTAAGTGCTCCAAGATGGGAGATGTGAAGTACTATTTAGGGATGCATGTGGAGAGGGACCTTGACAAGGGAGTGTTGAGGTTGCACCAGAGAAAGTATTGTGAGGGGCTGGCTGAGAAGTATGGGCTGCAAGATGGAGGAAAGCCAGCCACCCCACTGCCTTCGGGGTTCACTGTGGAGCCCTGTGCTGATGAGGAGGTGGTGGGTGAGAGTGACAGGAAACTTTTTCATTCCATGGTTGGGGCACTCAACTATGCGGCTAACCACACACGGCCTGACATTGCCTTTGCAACATCCAGGCTTGCCAGTGTGGTTTCACGCCCCAGTCATGAGCAGCTGGAAGCGGCCAAGAGGTTGGTCCGCTATGTGAGTGCAACGGCATCAGTGGGTTTGGAGTACAGTGCTGTGAGGCAGAGGCTGCAGAGGGGTGCAGCTGATTTGAGCAAGGGGGAGATGCTCCTGACCTGCTACACTGACGCTAGCTTCAACTCGGTGAAAGCGGATGGCACCAGCATTGGAGGCTATGTGTGCCTGTTCGCAGGTGGTGCAGTGAGCTGGCGCAGTAAGAAGCAGAATGAAGTGGGGCCGTCCTCGTGTGAGACGGAGTACATGGCCCTGCATCATGGGGCAAAGGAGGTGGTGTGGCTGAGGCGTTTGTTTGAGGAGATTGGAGTTGGTCAGAGGGAGCCGACTGTGATTTTTTGTGACAATGAGTCGGCGGTGAAGCTAGCGAAGAATGCTTGTCTTCATGGGCTGACCAAACACATCAGGCCTAAGTGGCACTGGGTGAGAAGGCTCCTGGACAAGGAGGTGCGGCTGGAGATTGTGAAGACCCATCAGCAGGCGGCTGACATTCTCACCAAGCGCCTGGCTGAATCTGAGCATTGGAAGGGCATGAAGCTTGCTGGGATGAGTGTGCATTGAGGATGCATGCTTGAGCTATGGCATGTGGGATGATGGTTGGCAGCCAGAGGGGGAGTTTGTTGAGTGATGCAATCATATGCATTCACTCTGTCTGCCTCCCATCATATGTTCGTGCGTTGCATGCGTGGTGTGAGCGTGTGCAAGAATTTGTGTTTTGTGCGGTTTGGGTTTTTCTGAGTGTGTGTGAATGTTATTTGGCTTGAGCAGATATCTGAAGTGACTCCTCTGCTCGAGAGCTTTCCGACGAACCAAGTATCGCCTCAATCGGAGCACGATCAAGAAAGTTACGAACGTTGGAGTTCGTATCCTTTTCATATTTGATTGTGGCAACTGTGGGAAGTTGTGGGGTTGACTCAATATGGGGTACAGACTTTTGGGGGTTGGGAAATTCTTCTTTTCTACTGTAGTTGCTGCCAAATGGTTGGGAGAAACCAAAACCAGGTTGGCAAGTGTGGCCAAGTTGGGTTGAGGTGGATTGTGGAGGTTGGGATAGTGACAAAGGTCAAAGTTGGGTTGCCTATGGGGAAGGGAATTGTGTGGCATGGAGTTTCCTTTGGTTGGGGACTCCTTGGGACCTTCCCTCTCGTCCTCATCCCTTCCACCTGGTTAGTGCTACTCTAACTTCTTTGTGTGGTAATTGTGGAACTTGTGTGAACTTTGTGATTGAGTTAAGTTCTTATGGCAGCATACCCCCCTGTGCGCCGAAATTGATAAGTCGAGATTTACTTCACCTCTTGACACGTTTCAACTTGGGAATTGTAGCCACGGAGTAGGGCTACAACATGTCTGAGTTTGGTGAAGTTTTGACCGTGCACTTTTCGTCGACGGCGTTTTCTTGTGAGCGCAACTATTCTGTCCAGAATAGAGACCAACGATTTTGAGAAATTTAGGCACCTAATCTTCATAGACTCCGTCCTTAGTCTCTAACATTTTGCACTCCCTAGGCCCTTGTTTTTGCAACATTGCATAGGCTAGGCCCTGTTTTCTTCCAATTTTTCACACGCTTGGCCCTTGTTCTTGCAATTTTGCACACGCTAGGCCCTTGTTCTTGCAATTTTGCACTCGCTAGGCCCTTGTTCTTGCAATTTTGCACTCGCTAGGCCCTTGTTCTTGCAATTTTGCACACGCTAGGCCCTTGTTCTTGGAGTTTTTGCACACGCTAGGCCCTTGTTATTGCTATTTTGCACACACTAGGCCCTTGTTTTGCTATTTTGCACACGCCAGGCCCTTGTTCTTGCTATATTGCACACGCTAGTCCCTTGTTCTTGCTATTTTTCACACGCTAGACCCTTGTTCTTGAAATTTTGCACACGCTAGGCCCTTGTTCTTGAAATTTTGCACACGCTTGGCCCTTGTTCTTGCAATTTTGCACACGCTAGGCCCTTTTTCTTGCTATTTTGCACACGCTAGGCCCTTGTTCTTGCTATTTTGCACTCGCTAGGCCCTTGTTCTTGCAATTTTGCACTCGCTAGGCCCTTGTTCTTGCTATTTTGCACACGCTAGGCCCTTGTTCTTGCTATTTTGCACTCGCTAGGCCCTTGTTCTTGCAATTTTGCACTCGCTAGGCCCTTGTTCTTGCTATTTTGCACACGCTAGGCCCTTGTTCTTGCAATTTTGCACTCGCTAGGCCCTTGTTCTTGCAATTGTGCTCTCGCTAGGCCCTATTCTTGCAATTTTGCACACGCTAGGCCCTTGTTCTTGCAATTTTGCACTCGCTAGGCCCTTGTTTTTTGCAATTTTGCACATGCTAGGCCCTTGTTCTTCCAATTTTTCACACGCTTGGCCCTTGTTCTTGCAATTTTGCACACGCTAGGCCCTTGTTCTTGCAATTTTGCACTCGCTAGGCCCTTGTTCTTGCAATTTTGCACTCGCTAGGCCTTGTTCTTGCAATTTTGCACACGCTAGGCCCTTGTTCTTGCAATTTTGCACTCGCTAGAACCTTGTTCTTGCTATTTTGCACACGCTAGGCCCTTGTTCTTGCAATTTTGCACACCTAGGCCCTTGTTCTTGCAATTTTGCACTCGCTAGGCCCTTGTACTTGCTATTTTGCACATGCTAGGCCCTTGTTCTTGCTATTTTGCACACGCTAGGCCCTTGTTCTTGCAATTTTGCACACGCTAGGCACTTGTTCTTGCAATTTTGCACACGCTAGGCCTTTGTTCTTGCTATTTTGCACAAACTAGGCCCTTGTTCTTTCAATTTGCACACACTAGGCCCTTGTTCTTGCTATTTTGCACACGCTAGGCCCTTGTTCTTCAATTTTTGCACACGCTAGGCCCTTGTTCTTGCTATTTTGCACACGCTAGGCCCTTGTTCTTCAAATTTTGCACATGCTTGGCCCTTGTTCTTGCAATTTTGCACACGCTAGGCCCTTGTTCTTGCTATTTTGCACACGCTAGGCCCTTGTTCTTGCAATTTTGCACACACTAGGCCTTGTTCTTGCAATTTAGCACTCGCTAGGCCCTTGTTCTTGCAATTTTGCACTCGCTAGGCCCTTGTTCCTTCAATTTTGCACACGCTAGGCCCTTGTTCTTGCTATTTTGCACACGCTAGGCCCTTGTTCCTTCAATTTTGCACACGCTAGGCCCTTGTTCTTGCTATTTTGCACGCTAGGCCCTTGTTCTTGCAATTTTGCACTCGCTAGGCCCTTGTTCTTGCAATTTTGCACTCGCTAGGCCCTTGTTCTTGCAATTTTGCACACGCTAGGCCCTTGTTCTTGGAATTTTGCACACGCTAGGCCCTTGTTATTGCTATTTTGCACACGCTAGGCTCTTGTTATTGCTATTTTGCACACGCCAGGCCCTTGTTCTTGCTATTTTGCACACGCTAGTCCCTTGTTCTTGCCATTTTTCACACGCTAGGCCCTTGTTCTTGAAATTTTGCACACGCTAGGCCTTGTTCTTGAAATTTTGCACACGCTTGGCCCTTGTTTCTTGCAATTTTGCACACGCTAGGCCCTTGTTCTTGCTATTTTGCACACGCTAGGCTCTTGTTCTTGCTATTTTGCACACGCTAGGCCCTTGTTCTTGCTATTTTGCACTCGCTAGGCCCTTGTTCTCGCAATTTTGTACTCGCTAGGCCCTTGTTCTTCAAATTTGCACACGCTAGGCCCTTGTTCTTGCTATTTTGCACACGCTAGGCCCTTGTTCTTGCTATTTTGCACACGCTAGGCCCTTGTTCTTGCTATTTTGCACACGCTAGGCCCTTGTTCTTGCAATTTTGCACTCGCTAGGCCCTTGTTCTTGCAATTTTGCACTAGCTAGGCCCTTGTTCTTGCTATTTTGCACACGCTAGGCCCTTGTTCTTGCAATTTTGCACTCGCTAGGCCCTTGTTCTTTACTATTTTGCACACGCTAGGCCCTTGTTATTGCTATTTTGCACACGCTAGGCCCTTGTTCTTGCTATTTTGCACACGCTAGGCCCTTGTTCTTCCAATTTTGCAGACGCTTGGCCCTTGTTCTTGCAATTTTGCACATGCTAGGCCCTTGTTCTTGCTATTTTGCACACGCTAGGCCCTAGTTCTTGCAATTTTGCACACGCTAGGCCCTTGTTCTTGCAATTTTGCACTCGCTAGGCCCTTGTTTTTGCAATTTTGCACACGCTAGGCCCTTGTTCTTCCAATTTTTCACACGCTTGGCCCTTGTTCTTGCAATTTTGCACACGCTAGGCCCTTGTTCTTGCAATTTTGCACTCGCTAGGCCCTTGTTCTTGCAATTTTGCACTCGCTAGGCCCTTGTTCTTGCAATTTTGCACACGCTAGGCCCTTGTTCTTGCAATTTTGCACACGCTAGGCCCTTGTTCTTGCTATTTTGCACACGCTAGGCCCTTGTTATTGCTATTTTGCACATGCTAGGCCCTTGTTCTTGCAATTTTGCACACGCTAGGCCCTTGTTCTTGCAATTTTGCACACGCTAGGGCCTTTGTTCTTGCTATTTTGCACAAGCTAGGCCCTTGTTCTTTCAAATTTTGCACACGCTAGGCCCTTGTTCTTGCTATTTTGCACACGCTAGGCCCTTGTTCCTTCAATTTGCACACCCTAGGTCCTTGTTCTTGCTATTTTGCACACGCTAGGCCCTTGTTCTTGCATTTTGCACACACTAGGCCCTTGTTCTTGCAATTTTGCACTCGCTAGGCCCTTGTTCTTGCAATTTTGCACTCGCTAGGCCCTTGTTCTTGCAATTTTTCTCTCGCTAGGCCCTTGTTCTTGCAATTTTGCACACGCTAGGCCCTTGTTCTTGCAATTTTGCACTCGCTAGGCCCTTGTTTTTGCAATTTTGCACACGCTAGGCCCTTGTTCTCTTCCAATTTTTTCACACGCTTGGCCCTTGTTCTTGCAATTTTGCACACGCTAGGCCCTTGTTCTTGCAATTTTGCACTCGCTAGGCCCTTGTTCTTGCAATTTTGCACTCGCTAGGCTAGGCCCTTGTTCTTGCAATTTTGCACATGCTAGGCCCTTGTTCTTGCAATTTTGCACTCGCTAGAACCTTGTTCTTGCTATTTTGCAGACGCTAGGCCCTTGTTCTTGCATTTTGCACACACTAGGCCCTTGTTCTTGCAATTTTGCACTCGCTAGGCCCTTGTTCTTGCTATTTTTGCACACGCTAGGCCCTTGTTCTTGCTATTTTGCACACGCTAGGCCCTTGTTCTTGCAATTTTGCACACGCTAGGCACTTGTTCTTGCAATTTTGCACACGCTAGGCCTTTGTTCTTGCTATTTTGCACAAACTAGGCCCTTGTTTCTTTCAATTTTGCACACGCTAGGC
>CANJKZ010000694.1:0-43916 GCA_947471745.1 Closterium sp. Naga37s-1 | reverse complement strand
GCTAAAATTTACCCTGTGACGAGAGGATGATTCATGTGTTTTGCCCTGAAATTTCAGAATGGCAGTGAAATTTTGCCCTGAACCGTTAGGGTGAAAGTAGAGGGATGCCCTGACTCGTGGGAAGGGGGAAGAAGGGGTGGAGGGGGGGAGAGGGGAGGAAGGAGGCTGGAGGGGTGTGGTGCTAGTTTTGTCCCCACCCTTCCCCCTCCAAGGTTTTTGCTCAGCCCATTGTAGCGAAACCACTGAACAACATGCTCCTCTCATGCCTTCCCCTCCACTCTAGTTGTCAAAAGTAGAAGTGAAGAAGGAAAGGAAGAAGAGGGGTTGTACTAGCAGGCAGGTGGAGTACATATAGGAAACCCTAAAAGGGTTGTACTCTCTGTTGAGTACCCCACTACAGCCTACACAGCAAATTGCGGAGATTCACTCGACAAAGGTAGTGAGCTAGACTACGGGGCGGTAGGCACGAACTACTAAGAGTGATCGTAGCTTTGCTTGCCGTTCCTTAGCACTTGCGCATTCACGGGAGAAGTTGGCAAGAGTTTCACTAGCAAAAGTTGGAATTACAGAATGGTTCAACAAGAAATGACAGAATGACTACATCAGGCACCAAGCAACCCTGCAGCTAGCCTGGTCGACCGGCAGCACAGCTTGGTCGACCGCCTGCCAGCGTTGCGTTAGCAGAGAGAGCCGCGCCAGCACTGCGGAAAGGCGACCTGTCAACAGAGCTGGTCGACGGCGTGCCAACACTGCAGCAGAGCGGCTATCCAGCGTTGCCCCGTAGAACACAGCAGTGCGCATGCTCGCAGGGTGCGCGCATACGATTGGCCCAACTTGCCTCGTTGGGCATCTGTCGGCGGTTGTCTGCGCCTGACGAGCACATCGACTTCGGGATACCAGCCCGCAGTCGCCTGCGCCATCGCGACCTCGACGACCTTCGCGTGCCTCCGCAGAACTCGTCGAGCAGGTTACCCGGTCGACCGTCGACCACCAGGTGCTTTTCCGGTCGACCACCACTGCCTCTGGTCGACCACCGGGTCCCTCCGGTCGACCACCAGGTCCCTCTGGTCGACCACAGCTCCCGTCGAGCTACCCCCTGGTCGACAGACCCTTCCGTCGACCAGAACAGTCAGCGGTTGTCGCCGAGCTCCCCTCGTCGACCGCATGCTTTCACAAGTCAGGTCGACGGACTGCTCCGTCGACCTCCGGACGAACTGTAGGTCGACGGACTGCTCCGTGGACCTCCCGCTCGAGCTGCATGGTTGACGGGCTGCTCGTCGACTCCCGGTCGAACTACCCCTCCTGCGTACGACGCACCCACCCGTCGCCAGCCAGTCAGTTGCAGCTGCGAGATCCCTGGTCGACAGCAACACAACAGCGGCCCCTGAAGCTCGACGATGCCTGCGCAAGCAGCTCTCCCACTGTGAACGGTCCGCTGCTACTCCCGCAACATTCCGACCAAGTTGTCGGCGTTGCCCAAGCAGCGAGGGGGGGCCACAACTGCATTCCTGTTAACACTCCACTTCCGCGCAAGCACGCTTCGGGCGCCAGCCACACGGGGCAGTACTCCACGGAGCAAGCATCGTCTTCGGCGTGCACCCCACACACAGCACGCCAGCACCGCACCGCCGTGCAGAACGCACGGCACCACTGCTGCACCTCGGTCGTCGCCGTCGCCGACGTCGGCCAGACGAATGGCCGATGGCGGACAGAGCACCGGTTGAAAGCCGGAAAATGCATGCCCCTCGTTAGGAAGTCCGCCGGCCTGCTCAGTGGTCGGGATGTACGTCAGCACGAACTTTCACGCATGCTTTCGGACGCAAGCATGCTTTCGGACGCAAGCATGCTTTCGGACGCAAGCATGCTTCGGACGCAAGCATGCTTTCGGACGCAAGCATGCTTTCGGACGCAAGCATGCTTTCGGACGCAAGCATGCTTCGGACGCAAGCATGCTTTCGGACGCAAGCATGCTTCCGGACGCAAGCATGCTTTCGGACGCAAGCATGCTTCGGACGCAAGCATGCTTTCGGACGCAAGCATGCTTCCGGACGCAAGCATGCTTTCGGACGCAAGCATGCTTTCGGACGCAAGCATGCTTCCGGACGCAAGCATGCTTCCGGACGCAAGCATGCTTTCGGACGCAAGCATGCTTCCGGACGCAAGCATGCTTTCGGACGCAAGCATGCTTCGGACGCAAGCATGCTTTCGGACGCAAGCATGCTTTCCGGACGCAAGCATGCCAAGCATGCTTTCGGACGCAAGCATGCTTTCGGACGCAAGCATGCTTTCGGACGCAAGCACTCTTCGGACGCAGACGCAAGCATGCTTCGGACGCAAGCATGCTTCCGGACGCAAGCATGCTTCGGACGCAAGCATGCTTTCGGACGCAAGCATGCTTCCGGACGCAAGCATGCTTCGGACGCAAGCATGCTTTCGGACGCAAGCATGCTTTCGGACGCAAGCATGCTTTCGGACGCAAGCATGCTTTCGGAAGCAAGCTTCGGACGCAAGCATGCTTCGGACGCAAGCATGCTTCGGACGCAAGCATGCTTCGGACGCAAGCATGCTTCGAACGCAAGCATGCTTCCGGACGCAAGCATGCTTCCGGACGCAAGCATGCTTCCGGACGCAAGCATGTTTTTTCGACGCAAACGCAAGCATGCTTTCGGACGCAAGCATGCTTCGAACGCAAGCATGCTTTCGGACGCAAGCATGCTTTCGGACGCAAGCATGCTTTCGGACGCAAGCATGCTTTCGGACGCAAGCATGCTTCCGGACGCAAGCATGCTTTCGGACGCAAGCATGCTTTCGGACGCAAGCATGCTTCCGGACGCAAGCATGCTTTCGGACGCAAGCATGCTTTCGGACGCAAGCATGCTTCGGACGCAAGCATGCTTCCGGACGCAAGCATGCTTCCGGACGCAAGCATGCTTCGGACGCAAGCATGCTTTCGGACGCAAGCATGCTTTCGGACGCAAGCATGCTTGCGGACGCAAGCATGCTTCCGGACGCAAGCATGCTTTCGGACGCAAGCATGCTTTCGGACGCAAGCATGCTTTCGGACGCAAGCATGCTTTCAGACGCAAGCATGCTTCCGGACGCAAGCATGCTTTCGGACGCAAGCATGCTTCGGACGCAAGCATGCTTTCGGACGCAAGCATGCTTTCGGACGCAAGCATGCTTCGGACGCAAGCATGCTTTCGGACGCAAGCATGCTTCGGACGCAAGCATGCTTTCGGACGCAAGCATGCTTTGGACGCAAGCATGCTTTCGACGCAAGCATGCTTCCGGACGCAAGCATGCTTCGGACGCAAGCATGCTTCGGACGCAAGCATGCTTCCGGACGCAAGCATGCTTCGCGACGCAAGCATGCGTCCGGACGCAAGCATGCTTCGGACGCAAGCATGCTTCCGGACGCAAGCATGCTTCGGACGCAAGCATGCTTTCCGGACGCAAGCATGCTTCCGGACGCAAGCATGCTTTCGGACGCAAGCATGCTTTCGGACGCAAGCATGCTTCCGGACGCAAGCATGCTTTCGGACGCAAGCATGCTTTCGGACGCAAGCATGCTTTCGGACGCAAGCATGCTTCCGGACGCAAGCATGCTTCGGACGCAAGCATGCTTTCGGACGCAAGCATGCTTTTGGACGCAAGCATGCTTCCGGACGCAAGCATGCTTTCGGACGCAAGCATGCTTTCGGACGCAAGCATGCTTTCGGACGCAAGCATGCTTTCGGACGCAAGCATGCTTTCGGACGCAAGCTTCCGGACGCAAGCATGCTTCCGGACGCAAGCATGCTTCGGACGCAAGCATGCTTCGGACGCAAGCATGCTTCGGACGCAAGCATGCTTCGGACGCAAGCATGCTTCGGACGCAAGCATGCTTCGGACGCAAGCATGCTTTCGGACGCAAGCATGCTTTCGGACGCAAGCATGCTTTCGGACGCAAGCATGCTTTCGGACGCAAGCATGCTTTCGGACGCAAGCATGCTTTCGGACGCAAGCATGCTTTCCGGACGCAAGCATGCTTCGGACGCAAGCATGCTTTCGGACGCAAGCATGCTTCCGGACGCAAGCATGCTTTCGGACGCAAGCATGCTTTCGGACGCAAGCATGCTTCCGGACGCAAGCATGCTTTCGGACGCAAGCATGCTTCCGGACGCAAGCATGCTTTCGGACGCAAGCATGCTTCGGACGCAAGCATGCTTCGGACGCAAGCATGCTTTCCGGACGCAAGCATGCTTCCGGACGCAAGCATGCTTTCGGACGCAAGCATGCTTCCGGACGCAAGCATGCTTCGGACGCAAGCATGCTTTCGGACGCAAGCATGCTTCGGACGCAAGCATGCTTCGGACGCAAGCATGCTTTCGGACGCAAGCATGCTTCGGACGCAAGCATGCTTTCGACGCAAGCATGCTTTCGGACGCAAGCATGCTTCGGACGCAAGCATGCTTCCGGACGCAAGCATGCTTCGGACGCAAGCATGCTTTCGGACGCAAGCATGCTTCGGACGCAAGCATGCTTTCGGACGCAAGCATGCTTCGGACGCAAGCATGCTTTCGGACGCAAGCATGCTTCGGACGCAAGCATGCTTTCGGACGCAAGCATGCTTCGGACGCAAGCATGCTTCCGGACGCAAGCATGCTTTCGGACGCAAGCATGCTTTCGGACGCAAGCATGCTTTCGGACGCAAGCATGCTTCGGACGCAAGCATGCTTCCGGACGCAAGCATGCTTTCGGACGCAAGCATGCTTTCGGACGCAAGCATGCTTTCGGACGCAAGCATGCTTTCGGACGCAAGCATGCTTTCGGACGCAAGCATGCTTTCGGACGCAAGCATGCTTTCGGACGCAAGCATGCTTCCGACGCAAGCATGCTTCCGGACGCAAGCATGCTTGGACGCAAGCATGCTTTGGACGCAAGCATGCTTTCGGACGCAAGCATGCTTTCGGACGCAAGCATGCTTCCGGACGCAAGCATGCTTTCGGACGCAAGCATGCTTCGGACGCAAGCATGCTTTCGGACGCAAGCATGCTTCCGGACGCAAGCATGCTTCGGACGCAAGCATGCTTCCGGACGCAAGCATGCTTTCGGACGCAAGCATGCTTTCGGACGCAAGCATGCTTCGGACGCAAGCATGCTTCCGGACGCAAGCATGCTTTCGGACGCAAGCATGCTTTCGGACGCAAGCATGCTTTCGGACGCAAGCATGCTTCGGACGCAAGCATGCTTCCGGACGCAAGCATGCTTCGGACGCAAGCATGCTTTCGACGCAAGCATGCTTTCGGACGCAAGCATGCTTCCGGACGCAAGCATGCTTCCGGACGCAAGCATGCTTTCGGACGCAAGCATGCTTCGGACGCAAGCATGCTTCGGACGCAAGCATGCTTCCGGACGCAAGCATGCTTTCGGACGCAAGCATGCTTTCGGACGCAAGCATGCTTTCGGACGCAAGCATGCTTTCGGACGCAAGCATGCTTCCGGACGCAAGCATGCTTCGGACGCAAGCATGCTTTCGGACGCAAGCATGCTTTCGGACGCAAGCATGCTTCCGGACGCAAGCATGCTTCGGACGCAAGCATGCTTTCGGACGCAAGCATGCTTTCGGACGCAAGCATGCTTTCGACGCAAGCATGCTTCCGGACGCAAGCATGCTTTCGGACGCAAGCATGCTTCGGACGCAAGCATGCTTTCGGACGCAAGCATGCTTCCGGACGCAAGCATGCTTTCGGACGCAAGCATGCTTTCGGACGCAAGCATGCTTCGGACGCAAGCATGCTTCGGACGCAAGCATGCTTTCGGACGCAAGCTTTCGGACGCAAGCATGCTTCCGGACGCAAGCATGCTTTCGGACGCAAGCATGCTTCGGACGCAAGCATGCTTTCGGACGCAAGCATGCTTCCGGACGCAAGCATGCTTCCGGACGCAAGCATGCTTCCGGACGCAAGCATGCTTCGGACGCAAGCATGCTTTCGGACGCAAGCATGCTTTCGGACGCAAGCATGCTTTCGGACGCAAGCATGCTTTCGGACGCAAGCATGCTTTCGGACGCAAGCATGCTTCCGGACGCAAGCATGCTTTCGGACGCAAGCATGCTTCGGACGCAAGCATGCTTCCGGACGCAAGCATGCTTTCGGACGCAAGCATGCTTTCGGACGCAAGCATGCTTCGGACGCAAGCATGCTTTCGGACGCAAGCATGCTTTCGGACGCAAGCATGCTTCGGACGCAAGCATGCTTTCGGACGCAAGCATGCTTCCGGACGCAAGCATGCTTCGGACGCAAGCATGCTTCCGACGCAAGCATGCTTTCGGACGCAAGCATGCTTCCGGACGCAAGCATGCTTCCGGACGCAAGCATGCTTTCGGGACGCAAGCATGCTTTCGGACGCAAGCATGCTTCGGACGCAAGCATGCTTCGGACGCAAGCATGCTTCGGACGCAAGCATGCTTTGGACGCAAGCATGCTTTCGGACGCAAGCATGCTTCCGGACGCAAGCATGCTTCGGACGCAAGCATGCTTCGGACGCAAGCATGCTTCCGAACGCAAGCATGCTTCCGGACGCAAGCATGCTTCCGGACGCAAGCATGCTTTCGGACGCAAGCATGCTTCGGACGCAAGCATGCTTCCGGACGCAAGCATGCTTTCCGGACGCAAGCATGCTTCGGACGCAAGCATGCTTTCGGACGCAAGCATGCTTCGGACGCAAGCATGCTTCCGGACGCAAGCATGCTTTCGGACGCAAGCATGCTTCGGACGCAAGCATGCTTTCGGACGCAAGCATGCTTTCGGACGCAAGCATGCTTTCGGACGCAAGCATGCTTTCGGACGCAAGCATGCTTTCGGACGCAAGCATGCTTTCGGACGCAAGCATGCTTTCGGACGCAAGCATGCTTTCGGACGCAAGCATGCTTTCGGACGCAAGCATGCTTCCGGACGCAAGCATGCTTCGGACGCAAGCATGCTTCGGACGCAAGCATGCTTCCGGACGCAAGCATGCTTCCGGACGCAAGCATGCTTCCGGACGCAAGCATGCTTTCGGACGCAAGCATGCTTCGGACGCAAGCATGCTTCCGGACGCAAGCATGCTTTCGGACGCAAGCATGCTTTCCGGACGCAAGCATGCTTCGGACGCAAGCATGCTTTCGGACGCAAGCATGCTTTCGGACGCAAGCATGCTTCCGGACGCAAGCATGCTTCCGGACGCAAGCATGCTTCCGGACGCAAGCATGCTTTCGGACGCAAGCATGCTTTCGGACGCAAGCATGCTTTCGGACGCAAGCATGCTTTCGGACGCAAGCATGCTTTCGGACGCAAGCATGCTTCGGACGCAAGCATGCTTCGGACGCAAGCTTCGGACGCAAGCATGCTTCGGACGCAAGCATGCTTTCGGACGCAAGCATGCTTCGGACGCAAGCATGCTTTCGGACGCAAGCATGCTTCCGGACGCAAGCATGCTTCGGACGCAAGCATGCTTCCGGACGCAAGCATGCTTCGGACGCAAGCATGCTTCGGACGCAAGCATGCTTTCGGACGCAAGCATGCTTTCGGACGCAAGCATGCTTCGGACGCAAGCATGCTTTCGGACGCAAGCATGCTTCGGACGCAAGCATGCTTTCGGACGCAAGCATGCTTTCGGACGCAAGCATGCTTCCGGACGCAAGCATGCTTTCGGACGCAAGCATGCTTTCGGACGCAAGCATGCTTCCGGACGCAAGCATGCTTTCGGACGCAAGCATGCTTCGGACGCAAGCATGCTTTCGGACGCAAGCATGCTTTCGGACGCAAGCATGCTTCCGGACGCAAGCATGCTTCCGGACGCAAGCATGCTTCCGGACGCAAGCATGCTTTCGGACGCAAGCATGCTTCCGGACGCAAGCATGCTTCCGGACGCAAGCATGCTTTCGGACGCAAGCATGCTTTCGGACGCAAGCATGCTTTCGGACGCAAGCATGCTTCCGGACGCAAGCATGCTTCCGGACGCAAGCATGCTTTCGGACGCAAGCATGCTTTCGGACGCAAGCATGCTTCGGACGCAAGCATGCTTCGGACGCAAGCATGCTTCGGACGCAAGCATGCTTTCGGACGCAAGCATGCTTCGGACGCAAGCATGCTTCGGACGCAAGCATGCTTCCGGACGCAAGCATGCTTCGGACGCAAGCATGCTTTCGGACGCAAGCATGCTTCGGACGCAAGCATGCTTTCGGACGCAAGCATGCTTCCGGACGCAAGCATGCTTTCGGACGCAAGCATGCTTTCGGACGCAAGCATGCTTTCGGACGCAAGCATGCTTCCGGACGCAAGCATGCTTCCGGACGCAAGCATGCTTTCGGACGCAAGCATGCTTTCGGACGCAAGCATGCTTTCGGACGCAAGCATGCTTTCGGACGCAAGCATGCTTTCGGACGCAAGCATGCTTTGGACGCAAGCATGCTTCGGACGCAAGCATGCTTTCGGACGCAAGCATGCTTCCGGACGCAAGCATGCTTTGGACGCAAGCATGCTTTCGGACGCAAGCATGCTTCGGACGCAAGCATGCTTTCGGACGCAAGCATGCTTCCGGACGCAAGCATGCTTTCGGACGCAAGCATGCTTTCGGACGCAAGCATGCTTCGGACGCAAGCATGCTTCGGACGCAAGCATGCTTTCGGACGCAAGCATGCTTCCGGACGCAAGCATGCTTTCGGACGCAAGCATGCTTTCGGACGCAAGCATGCTTCGGACGCAAGCATGCTTCCGGACGCAAGCATGCTTTGGACGCAAGCATGCTTTCGGACGCAAGCATGCTTTCGGACGCAAGCATGCTTTCGGACGCAAGCATGCTTCCGGACGCAAGCATGCTTTCGGACGCAAGCATGCTTCGGACGCAAGCATGCTTTCGGACGCAAGCATGCTTCGGACGCAAGCATGCTTCCGGACGCAAGCATGCTTTCGGACGCAAGCATGCTTCGGACGCAAGCATGCTTCGGACGCAAGCATGCTTCGGACGCAAGCATGCTTCGGACGCAAGCATGCTTTCGGACGCAAGCATGCTTTCGGACGCAAGCATGCTTTCGGACGCAAGCATGCTTCGGACGCAAGCATGCTTTCGGACGCAAGCATGCTTTCGGACGCAAGCATGCTTCGGACGCAAGCATGCTTCCGGACGCAAGCATGCTTCCGGACGCAAGCATGCTTTCGGACGCAAGCATGCTTTCGGACGCAAGCATGCTTTCGGACGCAAGCATGCTTCGGACGCAAGCATGCTTTGGACGCAAGCATGCTTTCGGACGCAAGCATGCTTTCGGACGCAAGCATGCTTCCGGACGCAAGCA
The DNA here is from genome assembly GCA_947471745.1 of Closterium sp. Naga37s-1. Taxonomy (NCBI): domain Eukaryota; kingdom Viridiplantae; phylum Streptophyta; class Zygnematophyceae; order Desmidiales; family Closteriaceae; genus Closterium; species Closterium sp. Naga37s-1. Next base: position 34,603 of record CANJKZ010000694.1, on the reverse strand, counting down.
TGCTTTCGGACGCAAGCATGCTTTCGGACGCAAGCATGCTTCGGACGCAAGCATGCTTCGGACGCAAGCATGCTTTCGGACGCAAGCATGCTTCGGACGCAAGCATGCTTCCGGACGCAAGCATGCTTTCGGACGCAAGCATGCTTCGGACGCAAGCATGCTTCGGACGCAAGCATGCTTCCGGACGCAAGCATGCTTCCGGACGCAAGCATGCTTCCGGACGCAAGCATGCTTCCGGACGCAAGCATGCTTTCGGACGCAAGCAAGCATGCTTTCGGACGCAAGCATGCTTTCGGACGCAAGCATGCTTTCGGACGCAAGCATGCTTCGGACGCAAGCATGCTTCCGGACGCAAGCATGCTTTCGGACGCAAGCATGCTTTCGGACGCAAGCATGCTTCCGGACGCAAGCATGCTTTCGGACGCAAGCATGCTTTCGGACGCAAGCATGCTTCCGGACGCAAGCATGCTTCCGGACGCAAGCATGCTTTCGGACGCAAGCATGCTTTGGACGCAAGCATGCTTTCGGACGCAAGCATGCTTCGGACGCAAGCATGCTTCGGACGCAAGCATGCTTCGGACGCAAGCATGCTTCCGGACGCAAGCATGCTTCGGACGCAAGCATGCTTCCGGACGCAAGCATGCTTTCGGACGCAAGCATGCTTCCGGACGCAAGCATGCTTCGGACGCAAGCATGCTTTCGGACGCAAGCATGCTTCGGACGCAAGCATGCTTTCGGACGCAAGCATGCTTTCGGACGCAAGCATGCTTTCGGACGCAAGCATGCTTTCGGACGCAAGCATGCTTCCGGACGCAAGCATGCTTTCGGACGCAAGCATGCTTCGGACGCAAGCATGCTTTCGGACGCAAGCATGCTTCCGGACGCAAGCATGCTTTCGGACGCAAGCATGCTTTCGGACGCAAGCATGCTTTCGGACGCAAGCATGCTTTCGGACGCAAGCATGCTTTCGGACGCAAGCATGCTTCCGGACGCAAGCATGCTTCGGGACGCAAGCATGCTTCGGACGCAAGCATGCTTCCGAACGCAAGCATGCTTCCGGACGCAAGCATGCTTCCGGACGCAAGCATGCTTTCGGACGCAAGCATGCTTTCGGACGCAAGCATGCTTTCGGACGCAAGCATGCTTTCGGACGCAAGCATGCTTTCGGACGCAAGCATGCTTCGGACGCAAGCATGCTTTCGGACGCAAGCATGCTTCGGACGCAAGCATGCTTTCGGACGCAAGCATGCTTTCGGACGCAAGCATGCTTTCGGACGCAAGCATGCTTTCGGACGCAAGCATGCTTCCGGACGCAAGCATGCTTTCGGACGCAAGCATGCTTCCGGACGCAAGCATGCTTTCGGACGCAAGCATGCTTTCGGACGCAAGCATGCTTCCGGACGCAAGCATGCTTCCGGACGCAAGCATGCTTTCGGACGCAAGCATGCTTCGGACGCAAGCATGCTTTCGGACGCAAGCATGCTTCGGACGCAAGCATGCTTCCGGACGCAAGCATGCTTCCGGACGCAAGCATGCTTTCGGACGCAAGCATGCTTTCGGACGCAAGCATGCTTCGGACGCAAGCATGCTTCCGGACGCAAGCATGCTTTCGGACGCAAGCATGCTTTTCGCAAGCATGCTTTCGGACGCAAGCATGCTTTCGGACGCAAGCATGCTTCGGACGCAAGCATCTTCGGACGCAGACGCAAGCATGCTTCCGGACGCAAGCATGCTTCCGGACGCAAGCATGCTTCGGACGCAAGCATGCTTCCGGACGCAAGCATGCTTCCGGACGCAAGCATGCTTCCGGACGCAAGCATGCTTTCGGACGCAAGCATGCTTTCGGACGCAAGCATGCTTTCGGACGCAAGCATGCTTCGGACGCAAGCATGCTTTGGACGCAAGCATGCTTCCGGACGCAAGCATGCTTTCGGACGCAAGCATGCTTCCGGACGCAAGCATGCTTCCGGACGCAAGCATGCTTCGGACGCAAGCATGCTTCGGACGCAAGCATGCTTCCGGACGCAAGCATGCTTCGGACGCAAGCATGCTTCGGACGCAAGCATGCTTTCGGACGCAAGCATGCTTCCGGACGCAAGCATGCTTCGGACGCAAGCATGCTTTCGGACGCAAGCATGCTTCGGACGCAAGCATGCTTTCGGACGCAAGCATGCTTTCGGACGCAAGCATGCTTTCCAACGCAAGCATGCTTTCGGACGCAAGCATGCTTCGGACGCAAGCATGCTTTCGGACGCAAGCATGCTTCCGGACGCAAGCATGCTTTCGGACGCAAGCATGCTTCCGGACGCAAGCATGCTTCGGACGCAAGCATGCTTCGAACGCAAGCATGCTTCCGGACGCAAGCATGCTTCCGGACGCAAGCATGCTTTCGGACGCAAGCATGCTTCCGGACGCAAGCATGCTTTCGGACGCAAGCATGCTTCCGGACGCAAGCATGCTTCGGACGCAAGCATGCTTCCGACGCAAGCATGCTTCCGGACGCAAGCATGCTTTCGGACGCAAGCATGCTTCGGACGCAAGCATGCTTCGGACGCAAGCATGCTTCCGAACGCAAGCATGCTTCCGGACGCAAGCATGCTTCCGGACGCAAGCATGCTTCGGACGCAAGCATGCTTCGGACGCAAGCATGCTTCCGGACGCAAGCATGCTTCCGGACGCAAGCATGCTTTCGGACGCAAGCATGCTTTCGGACGCAAGCATGCTTCCGGACGCAAGCATGCTTCGGACGCAAGCATGCTTTCGGACGCAAGCATGCTTCGGACGCAAGCATGCTTTCGGACGCAAGCATGCTTCGGACGCAAGCATGCTTTCGGACGCAAGCATGCTTTCGGACGCAAGCATGCTTCCGGACGCAAGCATGCTTCGGACGCAAGCATGCTTCCGGACGCAAGCATGCTTTCGGACGCAAGCATGCTTCCGGACGCAAGCATGCTTCGGAACGCAAGCATGCTTCCGGACGCAAGCATGCTTCCGGACGCAAGCATGCTTCCGGACGCAAGCATGCTTTCGGACGCAAGCATGCTTCCGGACGCAAGCATGCTTTCGGACGCAAGCATGCTTCCGGACGCAAGCATGTTCGGACGCAAGCATGCTTCCGGACGCAAGCATGCTTCCGGACGCAAGCATGCTTCGGACGCAAGCATGCTTCCGGACGCAAGCATGCTTCGGACGCAAGCATGCTTCGGACGCAAGCATGCTTCGGACGCAAGCATGCTTCCGGACGCAAGCATGCTTTCGGACGCAAGCATGCTTTCGGACGCAAGCATGCTTTCGGACGCAAGCATGCTTTCGGACGCAAGCATGCTTCGGACGCAAGCATGCTTTCGGACGCAAGCATGCTTTCGGACGCAAGCATGCTTCGGACGCAAGCATGCTTTCGGACGCAAGCATGCTTCCGGACGCAAGCATGCTTCCGGACGCAAGCATGCTTTCGGACGCAAGCATGCTTCCGGACGCAAGCATGCTTTCGGACGCAAGCATGCTTTCGGACGCAAGCATGCTTTCGGACGCAAGCATGCTTCCGGACGCAAGCATGCTTTCGGACGCAAGCATGCTTTCGGACGCAAGCATGCTTTCGGACGCAAGCATGCTTCGGACGCAAGCATGCTTCGGACGCAAGCATGCTTTCGGACGCAAGCATGCTTTCGGACGCAAGCATGCTTCCGGACGCAAGCATGCTTCGGACGCAAGCATGCTTCGGACGCAAGCATGCTTTCGGACGCAAGCATGCTTCGGACGCAAGCATGCTTCGGACGCAAGCATGCTTCCGGACGCAAGCATGCTTCCGGACGCAAGCATGCTTCCGGACGCAAGCATGCTTTCGGACGCAAGCATGCTTCCGGACGCAAGCATGCTTTCGGACGCAAGCATGCTTCCGGACGCAAGCATGCTTCGGACGCAAGCATGCTTTCGGACGCAAGCATGCTTTCGGACGCAAGCATGCTTCGGACGCAAGCATGCTTTCGGACGCAAGCATGCTTCGGACGCAGACGCAAGCATGCTTCCGGACGCAAGCATGCTTCCGGACGCAAGCATGCTTCGGACGCAAGCATGCTTTCGGACGCAAGCATGCTTCCGGACGCAAGCATGCTTCCGGACGCAAGCATGCTTTCGGACGCAAGCATGCTTTCGGACGCAAGCATGCTTTCGGACGCAAGCATGCTTCGGACGCAAGCATGCTTTCGGACGCAAGCATGCTTTCGGACGCAAGCATGCTTTCGGACGCAAGCATGCTTTCGGACGCAAGCATGCTTTCGGACGCAAGCATGCTTTCGGACGCAAGCATGCTTCCGGACGCAAGCATGCTTCCGGACGCAAGCATGCTTTCGGACGCAAGCATGCTTCCGGACGCAAGCATGCTTTCGGACGCAAGCATGCTTTCGGACGCAAGCATGCTTTCGGACGCAAGCATGCTTTCCAACGCAAGCATGCTTTCGGACGCAAGCATGCTTCCGGACGCAAGCATGCTTTCGGACGCAAGCATGCTTCGGACGCAAGCATGCTTTCGGACGCAAGCATGCTTCCGGACGCAAGCATGCTTCGGACGCAAGCATGCTTCCGGACGCAAGCATGCTTCGGACGCAAGCATGCTTCCGGACGCAAGCATGCTTTCGGACGCAAGCATGCTTCCGGACGCAAGCATGCTTTCGGACGCAAGCATGCTTCCGGACGCAAGCATGCTTCGGACGCAAGCATGCTTCCGGACGCAAGCATGCTTCCGGACGCAAGCATGCTTTCGGACGCAAGCATGCTTCCGGACGCAAGCATGCTTTCGGACGCAAGCATGCTTTCGGACGCAAGCATGCTTTCGGACGCAAGCATGCTTCGGACGCAAGCATGCTTTCGGACGCAAGCATGCTTCCGGACGCAAGCATGCTTCGGACGCAAGCATGCTTCGGACGCAAGCATGCTTCCGGACGCAAGCATGCTTCCGGACGCAAGCATGCTTTCGGACGCAAGCATGCTTCCGGACGCAAGCATGCTTTCGGACGCAAGCATGCTTTCGGACGCAAGCATGCTTCGGACGCAAGCATGCTTCGGACGCAAGCATGCTTCGGACGCAAGCATGCTTCGGACGCAAGCATGCTTCCGGACGCAAGCATGCTTCCGGACGCAAGCATGCTTTCGGACGCAAGCATGCTTTCGGACGCAAGCATGCTTTCGGACGCAAGCATGCTTTCGGACGCAAGCATGCTTTCCGGACGCAAGCATGCTTTCGGACGCAAGCATGCTTCCGGACGCAAGCATGCTTCCGGACGCAAGCATGCTTCGGACGCAAGCATGCTTCGGACGCAAGCATGCTTCCGGACGCAAGCATGCTTCCGGACGCAAGCATGCTTTCGGACGCAAGCATGCTTTCGGACGCAAGCATGCTTCCGGACGCAAGCATGCTTCCGACGCAAGCATGCTTTCGGACGCAAGCATGCTTTCGGACGCAAGCATGCTTTCGGACGCAAGCATGCTTTCGGACGCAAGCATGCTTTCGGACGCAAGCATGCTTTCCAACGCAAGCATGCTTTCGGACGCAAGCATGCTTCCGGACGCAAGCATGCTTTCGGACGCAAGCATGCTTCCGGACGCAAGCATGCTTTCGGACGCAAGCATGCTTCCGGACGCAAGCATGCTTCGGACGCAAGCATGCTTCCGAACGCAAGCATGCTTCCGGACGCAAGCATGCTTCCGGACGCAAGCATGCTTTCGGACGCAAGCATGCTTCCGGACGCAAGCATGCTTTCGGACGCAAGCATGCTTCCGGACGCAAGCATGCTTCGGACGCAAGCATGCTTCCGAACGCAAGCATGCTTCCGGACGCAAGCATGCTTTCGGACGCAAGCATGCTTCCGGACGCAAGCATGCTTCCGAACGCAAGCATGCTTTCGGACGCAAGCATGCTTCCGGACGCAAGCATGCTTTCGGACGCAAGCATGCTTTCGGACGCAAGCATGCTTTCGGACGCAAGCATGCTTCCGGACGCAAGCATGCTTTCGGACGCAAGCATGCTTCGGACGCAAGCATGCTTCGGACGCAAGCATGCTTTCGGACGCAAGCATGCTTCCGGACGCAAGCATGCTTCCGGACGCAAGCATGCTTCGGACGCAAGCATGCTTTCGGACGCAAGCATGCTTCCGGACGCAAGCATGCTTTCGGACGCAAGCATGCTTTCGGACGCAAGCATGCTTTCCACGCAAGCATGCTTTCGGACGCAAGCATGCTTCCGGACGCAAGCATGCTTTCGGACGCAAGCATGCTTCCGGACGCAAGCATGCTTTCGGACGCAAGCATGCTTCCGGACGCAAGCATGCTTCGGACGCAAGCATGCTTCCGGACGCAAGCATGCTTCCGGACGCAAGCATGCTTCCGGACGCAAGCATGCTTTCGGACGCAAGCATGCTTCCGGACGCAAGCATGCTTTCGGACGCAAGCATGCTTCCGGACGCAAGCATGCTTCGGAACGCAAGCATGCTTCCGAACGCAAGCATGCTTCCGGACGCAAGCATGCTTTCGGACGCAAGCATGCTTCCGGACGCAAGCATGCTTCCGGACGCAAGCATGCTTCCGGACGCAAGCATGCTTCCGGACGCAAGCATGCTTTCGGACGCAAGCATGCTTTCGGACGCAAGCATGCTTTCGGACGCAAGCATGCTTCCGGACGCAAGCATGCTTTCGGACGCAAGCATGCTTTCGGACGCAAGCATGCTTTCGGACGCAAGCATGCTTTCGGACGCAAGCATGCTTCCGGACGCAAGCATGCTTCCGGACGCAAGCATGCTTCCGGACGCAAGCATGCTTCGGACGCAAGCATGCTTCCGGACGCAAGCATGCTTTCGGACGCAAGCATGCTTTCGGACGCAAGCATGCTTTCGGACGCAAGCATGCTTCCGGACGCAAGCATGCTTTCGGACGCAAGCATGCTTTCGGACGCAAGCATGCTTTCGGACGCAAGCATGCTTTCGGACGCAAGCATGCGTTCGGACGCAAGCATGCTTTCGGACGCAAGCATGCTTTCGGACGCAAGCATGCTTTCGGACGCAAGCATGCTTCCGCAAGCATGCTCGGACGCAAGCATGCTTTCGGACGCAAGCATGCTTCCGGACGCAAGCATGCTTCCGGACGCAAGCATGCTTTCGGACGCAAGCATGCTTTCGGACGCAAGCATGCTTTCGGACGCAAGCATGCTTCCGGACGCAAGCATGCTTCCGGACGCAAGCATGCTTCCGGACGCAAGCATGCTTTCGGACGCAAGCATGCTTCCGGACGCAAGCATGCTTTCGGACGCAAGCATGCTTTCGGACGCAAGCATGCTTTGGACGCAAGCATGCTTTCGGACGCAAGCATGCTTTCGGACGCAAGCATGCTTTCGGACGCAAGCATGCTTTCGGACGCAAGCATGCTTCCGGACGCAGACGCAAGCATGCTTCCGGACGCAAGCATGCTTCCGGACGCAAGCATGCTTCGGACGCAAGCATGCTTTCGGACGCAAGCATGCTTCCGGACGCAAGCATGCTTCGGACGCAAGCATGCTTTCGGACGCAAGCATGCTTTCGGACGCAAGCATGCTTTCGGACGCAAGCATGCTTCGGACGCAAGCATGCTTTCGGACGCAAGCATGCTTCCGGACGCAAGCATGCTTTCGGACGCAAGCATGCTTTCGGACGCAAGCATGCTTTCGGACGCAAGCATGCTTTCGGACGCAAGCATGCTTTCGGACGCAATGCTTCCGGACGCAAGCATGCTTTCGGACGCAAGCATGCTTTCGGACGCAAGCATGCTTTCGGACGCAAGCATGCTTTCGGACGCAAGCATGCTTCCGGACGCAAGCATGCTTCCGGACGCAAGCATGCTTTCGGACGCAAGCATGCTTTCGGACGCAAGCATGCTTCGGACGCAAGCATGCTTCGGACGCAAGCATGCTTCGGACGCAAGCATGCTTCCGGACGCAAGCATGCTTCCGGACGCAAGCATGCTTCCGGACGCAAGCATGCTTTCGGACGCAAGCATGCTTTCGGACGCAAGCATGCTTCCGGACGCAAGCATGCTTTCGGACGCAAGCATGCTTCCGGACGCAAGCATGCTTTCGGACGCAAGCATGCTTCCGGACGCAAGCATGCTTCCGGACGCAAGCATGCTTCGGACGCAAGCATGCTTCGGACGCAAGCATGCTTCCGGACGCAAGCATGCTTCCGGACGCAAGCATGCTTTCGGACGCAAGCATGCTTTCGGACGCAAGCATGCTTCCGGACGCAAGCATGCTTCCGGACGCAAGCATGCTTTCGGACGCAAGCATGCTTCCGGACGCAAGCATGCTTTCGGACGCAAGCATGCTTTCGGACGCAAGCATGCTTTCGGACGCAAGCATGCTTTCCAACGCAAGCATGCTTTCGGACGCAAGCATGCTTCGGACGCAAGCATGCTTTCGGACGCAAGCATGCTTCCGGACGCAAGCATGCTTTCGGACGCAAGCATGCTTCCGGACGCAAGCATGCTTCGGACGCAAGCATGCTTCCGGACGCAAGCATGCTTCCGGACGCAAGCATGCTTCCGGACGCAAGCATGCTTTCGGACGCAAGCATGCTTCCGGACGCAAGCATGCTTTCGGACGCAAGCATGCTTCCGGACGCAAGCATGCTTCGGACGCAAGCATGCTTCGGACGCAAGCATGCTTCCGGACGCAAGCATGCTTTCGGACGCAAGCATGCTTCCGGACGCAAGCATGCTTCCGGACGCAAGCATGCTTCCGGACGCAAGCATGCTTCCGGACGCAAGCATGCTTTCGGACGCAAGCATGCTTTCGGACGCAAGCATGCTTTCGGACGCAAGCATGCTTCCGGACGCAAGCATGCTTTCGGACGCAAGCATGCTTCGGACGCAAGCATGCTTTCGGACGCAAGCATGCTTTCGGACGCAAGCATGCTTCCGGACGCAAGCATGCTTCCGGACGCAAGCATGCTTCGGACGCAAGCATGCTTTCGGACGCAAGCATGCTTCCGGACGCAAGCATGCTTTCGGACGCAAGCATGCTTTCGGACGCAAGCATGCTTTCGGACGCAAGCATGCTTCCGGACGCAAGCATGCTTTCGGACGCAAGCATGCTTTCGGACGCAAGCATGCTTTCGGACGCAAGCATGCTTTCGGACGCAAGCATGCTTTCGGACGCAAGCATGCTTTCGGACGCAAGCATGCTTTCGGACGCAAGCATGCTTTCGGACGCAAGCATGCTTCCGGACGCAAGCATGCTTTCGGACGCAAGCATGCTTCCGGACGCAAGCATGCTTCCGGACGCAAGCATGCTTTCGGACGCAAGCATGCTTCGGACGCAAGCATGCTTTCGGACGCAAGCATGCTTCCGGACGCAAGCATGCTTCCGGACGCAAGCATGCTTCCGGACGCAAGCATGCTTTCGGACGCAAGCATGCTTCCGGACGCAAGCATGCTTTCGGACGCAAGCATGCTTCCGGACGCAAGCATGCTTTCGGACGCAAGCATGCTTTCGGACGCAAGCATGCTTTCGGACGCAAGCATGCTTTCGGACGCAAGCATGCTTTCGGACGCAAGCATGCTTTCGGACGCAGCACGGACGCAAGCATGCTTCCGGACGCAAGCATGCTTCGGACGCAAGCATGCTTTCGGACGCAAGCATGCTTTCGGACGCAAGCATGCTTCCGGACGCAAGCATGCTTCGGACGCAAGCATGCTTTCGGACGCAAGCATGCTTTCGGACGCAAGCATGCTTTCGGACGCAAGCATGCTTCCGGACGCAAGCATGCTTTCGGACGCAAGCATGCTTCCGGACGCAAGCATGCTTCGGACGCAAGCATGCTTTCGGACGCAAGCATGCTTTCGGACGCAAGCATGCTTTCGGACGCAAGCATGCTTTCGGACGCAAATGCTTCCGGACGCAAGCATGCTTCCGGACGCAAGCATGCTTTCGGACGCAAGCATGCTTCGGACGCAAGCATGCTTTCGGACGCAAGCATGCTTCCGGACGCAAGCATGCTTCCGGACGCAAGCATGCTTCCGGACGCAAGCATGCTTCGGACGCAAGCATGCTTTCGGACGCAAGCATGCTTTCGGACGCAAGCATGCTTTCGGACGCAAGCATGCTTTCGGACGCAAGCATGCTTTCGGACGCAAGCATGCTTTCGGACGCAAGCATGCTTTCGGACGCAAGCATGCTTCGGACGCAAGCATGCTTCGGACGCAAGCATGCTTCCGGACGCAAGCATGCTTTCGGACGCAAGCATGCTTTCGGACGCAAGCATGCTTCCGGACGCAAGCATGCTTCGGACGCAAGCATGCTTTCGGACGCAAGCATGCTTTCGGACGCAAGCATGCTTTCGGACGCAAGCATGCTTTCGGACGCAAGCATGCTTCCGGACGCAAGCATGCTTCGGACGCAAGCATGCTTCGGACGCAAGCATGCTTCCGGACGCAAGCATGCTTCCGGACGCAAGCATGCTTCGGACGCAAGCATGCTTTCGGACGCAAGCATGCTTTCGGACGCAAGCATGCTTCGGACGCAAGCATGCTTTCGGACGCAAGCATGCTTCGGACGCAAGCATGCTTTCGGACGCAAGCATGCTTTCGGACGCAAGCATGCTTTCGGACGCAAGCATGCTTTCGGACGCAAGCATGCTTTCGGACGCAAGCATGCTTTCGGACGCAAGCATGCTTCGGACGCAAGCATGCTTTCGGACGCAAGCATGCTTTCGGACGCAAGCATGCTTCCGGACGCAAGCATGCTTCGGACGCAAGCATGCTTCGGACGCAAGCATGCTTTCGGACGCAAGCATGCTTTCGGACGCAAGCATGCTTCCGGACGCAAGCATGCTTTCGGACGCAAGCATGCTTTCGGACGCAAGCATGCTTTCGGACGCAAGCATGCTTTCGGACGCAAGCATGCTTTCGGACGCAAGCATGCTTCGGACGCAAGCATGCTTCGGACGCAAGCATGCTTCGGACGCAAGCATGCTTCCGGACGCAAGCATGCTTCGGACGCAAGCATGCTTTCGGACGCAAGCATGCTTTCGGACGCAAGCATGCTTTCGGACGCAAGCATGCTTTCGGACGCAAGCATGCTTTCGGACGCAAGCATGCTTTCGGACGCAAGCATGCTTTCGGACGCAAGCATGCTTCCGGACGCAAGCATGCTTCGGACGCAAGCATGCTTCGGACGCAAGCATGCTTCGGACGCAAGCATGCTTCGGACGCAAGCATGCTTTCGGACGCAAGCATGCTTTCGGACGCAAGCATGCTTTCGGACGCAAGCATGCTTTCGGACGCAAGCATGCTTCCGGACGCAAGCATGCTTCCGGACGCAAGCATGCTTCGGACGCAAGCATGCTTCGGACGCAAGCATGCTTCCGGACGCAAGCATGCTTCCGGACGCAAGCATGCTTCCGGACGCAAGCATGCTTTCGGACGCAAGCATGCTTTCGGACGCAAGCATGCTTTCGGACGCAAGCATGCTTTCGGACGCAAGCATGCTTTCGGACGCAAGCATGCTTTCGGACGCAAGCATGCTTTCGGACGCAAGCATGCTTCCGGACGCAAGCATGCTTCGGACGCAAGCATGCTTCGGACGCAAGCATGCTTCCGGACGCAAGCATGCTTCCGGACGCAAGCATGCTTTCGGACGCAAGCATGCTTCCGGACGCAAGCATGCTTTCGGACGCAAGCATGCTTTCGGACGCAAGCATGCTTCGGACGCAAGCATGCTTCGGACGCAAGCATGCTTCGGACGCAAGCATGCTTCCGGACGCAAGCATGCTTCCGGACGCAAGCATGCTTCCGGACGCAAGCATGCTTTCGGACGCAAGCATGCTTTCGGACGCAAGCATGCTTTCGGACGCAAGCATGCTTTCGGACGCAAGCATGCTTCGGACGCAAGCATGCTTTCGGACGCAAGCATGCTTCGGACGCAAGCATGCTTCGGACGCAAGCATGCTTCGGACGCAAGCATGCTTCGGACGCAAGCATGCTTCCGGACGCAAGCATGCTTCCGGACGCAAGCATGCTTTCGGACGCAAGCATGCTTTCGGACGCAAGCATGCTTCCGGACGCAAGCATGCTTCGACGCAAGCATGCTTTCGGACGCAAGCATGCTTCCGGACGCAAGCATGCTTTCGGACGCAAGCATGCTTTCGGACGCAAGCATGCTTTCCAACGCAAGCATGCTTTCGGACGCAAGCATGCTTCCGGACGCAAGCATGCTTTCGGACGCAAGCATGCTTCCGGACGCAAGCATGCTTTCGGACGCAAGCATGCTTCCGGACGCAAGCATGCTTCGGACGCAAGCATGCTTCCGGACGCAAGCATGCTTCCGGACGCAAGCATGCTTCCGGACGCAAGCATGCTTTCGGACGCAAGCATGCTTCCGGACGCAAGCATGCTTTCGGACGCAAGCATGCTTCCGGACGCAAGCATGGTTCGGACGCAAGCATGCTTCGGACGCAAGCATGCTTCCGGACGCAAGCATGCTTTCGGACGCAAGCATGCTTCCGGACGCAAGCATGCTTCGGACGCAAGCATGCTTCCGAACGCAAGCATGCTTCCGGACGCAAGCATGCTTCCGGACGCAAGCATGCTTTCGGACGCAAGCATGCTTTCGGACGCAAGCATGCTTTCGGACGCAAGCATGCTTTCGGACGCAAGCATGCTTTCGGACGCAAGCATGCTTCGGACGCAAGCATGCTTTCGGACGCAAGCATGCTTTCGGACGCAAGCATGCTTCGGACGCAAGCATGCTTCCGGACGCAAGCATGCTTCCGGACGCAAGCATGCTTTCGGACGCAAGCATGCTTCGGACGCAAGCATGCTTTCGGACGCAAGCATGCTTTCGGACGCAAGCATGCTTTCGGACGCAAGCATGCTTTCGGACGCAAGCATGCTTCCGGACGCAAGCATGCTTTCGGACGCAAGCATGCTTCCGGACGCAAGCATGCTTCCGGACGCAAGCATGCTTTCGGACGCAAGCATGCTTCTGGACGCAAGCATGCTTCGGAACGCAAGCATGCTTCCGGACGCAAGCATGCTTCCGGACGCAAGCATGCTTTCGGACGCAAGCATGCTTTCGGACGCAAGCATGCTTTCGGACGCAAGCATGCTTTCGGACGCAAGCATGCTTCCGGACGCAAGCATGCTTCGGACGCAAGCATGCTTCGGACGCAAGCATGCTTCCGGACGCAAGCATGCTTCCGGACGCAAGCATGCTTTCGGACGCAAGCATGCTTCCGGACGCAAGCATGCTTTCGGACGCAAGCATGCTTTCGGACGCAAGCATGCTTTCGGACGCAAGCATGCTTCGGACGCAAGCATGCTTTCGGACGCAAGCATGCTTCCGGACGCAAGCATGCTTTCGGACGCAAGCATGCTTCCGGACGCAAGCATGCTTTCGGACGCAAGCATGCTTTCGGACGCAAGCATGCTTTCGGACGCAAGCATGCTTTCGGACGCAAGCATGCTTCCGGACGCAAGCATGCTTTCGGACGCAAGCATGCTTCCGGACGCAAGCATGCTTCGGACGCAAGCATGCTTCGGACGCAAGCATGCTTCGGACGCAAGCATGCTTCGGACGCAAGCATGCTTCCGGACGCAAGCATGCTTTCGGACGCAAGCATGCTTTCGGACGCAAGCATGCTTCCGGACGCAAGCATGCTTCCGACGCAAGCATGCTTTCGGACGCAAGCATGCTTCCGGACGCAAGCATGCTTTCGGACGCAAGCATGCTTTCGGACGCAAGCATGCTTTCGGACGCAAGCATGCTTTCGGACGCAAGCATGCTTTCGGACGCAAGCATGCTTTCGGACGCAAGCATGCTTTCGGACGCAAGCATGCTTTCGGACGCAAGCATGCTTCCGGACGCAAGCATGCTTCCGGACGCAAGCATGCTTTCGGACGCAAGCATGCTTCCGGACGCAAGCATGCTTCGGACGCAAGCATGCTTCGGACGCAAGCATGCTTTCGGACGCAAGCATGCTTCGGACGCAAGCATGCTTTCGGACGCAAGCATGCTTTCGGACGCAAGCATGCTTTCGGACGCAAGCATGCTTTCGAACGCAAGCATGCTTCCGGACGCAAGCATGCTTCGGACGCAAGCATGCTTCCGGACGCAAGCATGCTTTCGGACGCAAGCATGCTTTCGGACGCAAGCATGCTTTCGGACGCAAGCATGCTTTCGGACGCAAGCATGCTTCCGGACGCAAGCATGCTTTCGGACGCAAGCATGCTTCCGGACGCAAGCATGCTTCGGAACGCAAGCATGCTTCCGAACGCAAGCATGCTTCCGGACGCAAGCATGCTTCCGGACGCAAGCATGCTTTCGGACGCAAGCATGCTTTCGGACGCAAGCATGCTTTCGGACGCAAGCATGCTTCCGGACGCAAGCATGCTTCCGGACGCAAGCATGCTTCCGGACGCAAGCATGCTTTCGGACGCAAGCATGCTTCCGGACGCAAGCATGCTTTCGGACGCAAGCATGCTTTCGGACGCAAGCATGCTTTCGGACGCAAGCATGCTTCCGGACGCAAGCATGCTTTCGGACGCAAGCATGCTTCCGGACGCAAGCATGCTTCGGACGCAAGCATGCTTCCGGACGCAAGCATGCTTCCGGACGCAAGCATGCTTCCGGACGCAAGCATGCTTTCGGACGCAAGCATGCTTTCGGACGCAAGCATGCTTTCGGACGCAAGCATGCTTCGGACGCAAGCATGCTTCCGGACGCAAGCATGCTTCCGACGCAAGCATGCTTTCGGACGCAAGCATGCTTCCGGACGCAAGCATGCTTTCGGACGCAAGCATGCTTCGGACGCAAGCATGCTTTCGGACGCAAGCATGCTTTCGGACGCAAGCATGCTTCCGGACGCAAGCATGCTTTCGGACGCAAGCATGCTTCCGGACGCAAGCATGCTTTCGGACGCAAGCATGCTTCGGACGCAAGCATGCTTCGGACGCAAGCATGCTTCGGAACGCAAGCATGCTTCCGGACGCAAGCATGCTTCCGGACGCAAGCATGCTTTCGGACGCAAGCATGCTTCCGGACGCAAGCATGCTTTCGGACGCAAGCATGCTTCCGGACGCAAGCATGCTTCGGACGCAAGCATGCTTCCGGACGCAAGCATGCTTTCGGACGCAAGCATGCTTCCGGACGCAAGCATGCTTCCGGACGCAAGCATGCTTTCGGACGCAAGCATGCTTCGGACGCAAGCATGCTTTCGGACGCAAGCATGCTTTCGGACGCAAGCATGCTTTCGGACGCAAGCATGCTTTCGGACGCAAGCATGCTTTCGGACGCAAGCATGCTTTCGGACGCAAGCATGCTTTCGGACGCAAGCATGCTTTCGGACGCAAGCATGCTTTCGGACGCAAGCATGCTTCCGGACGCAAGCATGCTTCGGACGCAAGCATGCTTCCGGACGCAAGCATGCTTCGGACGCAAGCATGCTTCGAACGCAAGCATGCTTCCGGACGCAAGCATGCTTCGGACGCAAGCATGCTTTCGGACGCAAGCATGCTTCCGGACGCAAGCATGCTTTCGGACGCAAGCATGCTTCCGGACGCAAGCATGGTTCGGACGCAAGCATGCTTCCGGACGCAAGCATGCTTTCGGACGCAAGCATGCTTCCGGACGCAAGCATGCTTCGGACGCAAGCATGCTTTCGGACGCAAGCATGCTTTCGGACGCAAGCATGCTTTCGGACGCAAGCATGCTTTCGGACGCAAGCATGCTTCGGACGCAAGCATGCTTCCGGACGCAAGCATGCTTTCGGACGCAAGCATGCTTCCGGACGCAAGCATGCTTTCGGACGCAAGCATGCTTCCGGACGCAAGCATGCTTCGGACGCAAGCATGCTTCCGAACGCAAGCATGCTTCCGGACGCAAGCATGCTTCCGGACGCAAGCATGCTTTCGGACGCAAGCATGCTTTCGGACGCAAGCATGCTTTCGGACGCAAGCATGCTTCCGGACGCAAGCATGCTTTCGGACGCAAGCATGCTTTCGGACGCAAGCATGCTTTCGGACGCAAGCATGCTTCCGGACGCAAGCATGCTTTCGGACGCAAGCATGCTTTCGGACGCAAGCATGCTTTCGGACGCAAGCATGCTTTCGAACGCAAGCATGCTTCCGGACGCAAGCATGCTTCGGACGCAAGCATGCTTCCGGACGCAAGCATGCTTCGGACGCAAGCATGCTTCCGGACGCAAGCATGCTTTCGGACGCAAGCATGCTTTCGGACGCAAGCATGCTTTCGGACGCAAGCATGCTTCCGGACGCAAGCATGCTTCGGACGCAAGCATGCTTCCGGACGCAAGCATGCTTCCGGACGCAAGCATGCTTCCGGACGCAAGCATGCTTTCGGACGCAAGCATGCTTTCGGACGCAAGCATGCTTCGGACGCAAGCATGCTTCCGGACGCAAGCATGCTTCCGGACGCAAGCATGCTTCCGGACGCAAGCATGCTTTCGGACGCAAGCATGCTTCCGGACGCAAGCATGCTTTCGGACGCAAGCATGCTTTCGGACGCAAGCATGCTTCGGACGCAAGCATGCTTCCGGACGCAAGCATGCTTTCGGACGCAAGCATGCTTCCGGACGCAAGCATGCTTCGGACGCAAGCATGCTTCCGGACGCAAGCATGCTTCCGGACGCAAGCATGCTTCCGGACGCAAGCATGCTTTCGGACGCAAGCATGCTTTCGGACGCAAGCATGCTTTCGGACGCAAGCATGCTTCCGGACGCAAGCATGCTTCCGGACGCAAGCATGCTTCCGAACGCAAGCATGCTTTCGGACGCAAGCATGCTTCCGGACGCAAGCATGCTTTCGGACGCAAGCATGCTTTCGGACGCAAGCATGCTTTCCAACGCAAGCATGCTTTCGGACGCAAGCATGCTTCCGGACGCAAGCATGCTTTCGGACGCAAGCATGCTTCCGGACGCAAGCATGCTTTCGGACGCAAGCATGCTTCCGGACGCAAGCATGCTTCGGACGCAAGCATGCTTCCGACGCAAGCATGCTTCCGGACGCAAGCATGCTTCCGGACGCAAGCATGCTTTCGGACGCAAGCATGCTTCCGGACGCAAGCATGCTTTCGGACGCAAGCATGCTTCCGGACGCAAGCATGGTTCGGAACGCAAGCATGCTTCGGACGCAAGCATGCTTTCGGACGCAAGCATGCTTCCGGACGCAAGCATGCTTCCGGACGCAAGCATGCTTCGGACGCAAGCATGCTTTCGGACGCAAGCATGCTTTCGGACGCAAGCATGCTTTCCAACGCAAGCATGCTTTCGGACGCAAGCATGCTTCCGGACGCAAGCATGCTTTCGGACGCAAGCATGCTTCCGGACGCAAGCATGCTTTCGGACGCAAGCATGCTTCCGGACGCAAGCATGCTTTCGGACGCAAGCATGCTTCCGGACGCAAGCATGCTTCGGACGCAAGCATGCTTCCGGACGCAAGCATGCTTTCGGACGCAAGCATGCTTCGGACGCAAGCATGCTTTCGGACGCAAGCATGCTTCGGACGCAAGCATGCTTCGGACGCAAGCATGCTTTCGGACGCAAGCATGCTTTCGGACGCAAGCATGCTTTCGGACGCAAGCATGCTTCGGACGCAAGCATGCTTCGGACGCAAGCATGCTTTCGGACGCAAGCATGCTTTCGGACGCAAGCATGCTTCCGGACGCAAGCATGCTTTCGGACGCAAGCATGCTTTCGGACGCAAGCATGCTTTCGGACGCAAGCATGCTTTCGGACGCAAGCATGCTTTCGGACGCAAGCATGCTTCCGGACGCAAGCATGCTTCGGACGCAAGCATGCTTCGGACGCAAGCATGCTTCCGGACGCAAGCATGCTTCGGACGCAAGCATGCTTCCGGACGCAAGCATGCTTTCGGACGCAAGCATGCTTTCGGACGCAAGCATGCTTTCGGACGCAAGCATGCTTTCGGACGCAAGCATGCTTTCGGACGCAAGCATGCTTTCGGACGCAAGCATGCTTTCGGACGCAAGCATGCTTTCGGACGCAAGCATGCTTTCGGACGCAAGCATGCTTTCGGACGCAAGCATGCTTTCGGACGCAAGCATGCTTTCGGACGCAAGCATGCTTTCGGACGCAAGCATGCTTTCGGACGCAAGCATGCTTCCGGACGCAAGCATGCTTCGGAACGCAAGCATGCTTCCGGACGCAAGCATGCTTTCGGACGCAAGCATGCTTTCGGACGCAAGCATGCTTCCGGACGCAAGCATGCTTTCGGACGCAAGCATGCTTTCGGACGCAAGCATGCTTCGGACGCAAGCATGCTTTCGGACGCAAGCATGCTTTCGGACGCAAGCATGCTTCCGGACGCAAGCATGCTTCGGACGCAAGCATGCTTCGGACGCAAGCATGCTTCCGGACGCAAGCATGCTTCCGGACGCAAGCATGCTTTCGGACGCAAGCATGCTTTCGGACGCAAGCATGCTTTCGGACGCAAGCATGCTTTCGGACGCAAGCATGCTTCCGGACGCAAGCATGCTTCGGACGCAAGCATGCTTCCGGACGCAAGCATGCTTCGGACGCAAGCATGCTTTCGGACGCAAGCATGCTTCCGGACGCAAGCATGCTTCCGGACGCAAGCATGCTTTCGGACGCAAGCATGCTTCGGACGCAAGCATGCTTTCGGACGCAAGCATGCTTCCGGACGCAAGCATGCTTCGGACGCAAGCATGCTTCCGAACGCAAGCATGCTTTCGGACGCAAGCATGCTTCGGACGCAAGCATGCTTTCGGACGCAAGCATGCTTTCGGACGCAAGCATGCTTTCGGACGCAAGCATGCTTCCGGACGCAAGCATGCTTTCGGACGCAAGCATGCTTCCGGACGCAAGCATGCTTTCGGACGCAAGCATGCTTCCGGACGCAAGCATGCTTCGGACGCAAGCATGCTTCCGACGCAAGCATGCTTCCGGACGCAAGCATGCTTCCGGACGCAAGCATGCTTTCGGACGCAAGCATGCTTCGGACGCAAGCATGCTTTCGGACGCAAGCATGCTTCCGGACGCAAGCATGCTTCGGAACGCAAGCATGCTTCCGAACGCAAGCATGCTTTCGGACGCAAGCATGCTTCCGGACGCAAGCATGCTTTCGGACGCAAGCATGCTTTCGGACGCAAGCATGCTTTCCAACGCAAGCATGCTTTCGGACGCAAGCATGCTTCCGGACGCAAGCATGCTTTCGGACGCAAGCATGCTTCCGGACGCAAGCATGCTTTCGGACGCAAGCATGCTTCCGGACGCAAGCATGCTTCGGAACGCAAGCATGCTTCCGAACGCAAGCATGCTTCCGGACGCAAGCATGCTTCCGGACGCAAGCATGCTTTCGGACGCAAGCATGCTTCCGGACGCAAGCATGCTTTCGGACGCAAGCATGCTTTCGGACGCAAGCATGGTTCGGACGCAAGCATGCTTCCGAACGCAAGCATGCTTCCCGACGCAAGCATGCTTTCGGACGCAAGCATGCTTCGGACGCAAGCATGCTTCGGACGCAAGCATGCTTCCGGACGCAAGCATGCTTCGGACGCAAGCATGCTTCCGGACGCAAGCATGCTTCGGACGCAAGCATGCTTCGGACGCAAGCATGCTTCCGAACGCAAGCATGCTTCCGGACGCAAGCATGCTTCCGGACGCAAGCATGCTTTCGGACGCAAGCATGCTTTCGGACGCAAGCATGCTTCCGGACGCAAGCATGCTTCGGACGCAAGCATGCTTCCGAACGCAAGCATGCTTTCGGACGCAAGCATGCTTCGGACGCAAGCATGCTTTCGGACGCAAGCATGCTTTCGGACGCAAGCATGCTTTCTACGCAAGCATGCTTTCGGACGCAAGCATGCTTCCAGACGCAAGCATGCTTTCGGACGCAAGCATGCTTCCGGACGCAAGCATGCTTTCGGACGCAAGCATGCTTCCGGACGCAAGCATGCTTCGGAACGCAAGCATGCTTCCGAACGCAAGCATGCTTCCGGACGCAAGCATGCTTCGGACGCAAGCATGCTTTCGGACGCAAGCATGCTTCCGGACGCAAGCATGCTTTCGGACGCAAGCATGCTTCCGGACGCAAGCATGGTTCGGACGCAAGCATGCTTCCGGACGCAAGCATGCTTCCCGGACGCAAGCATGCTTTCGGACGCAAGCATGCTTCCGGACGCAAGCATGCTTCGGAACGCAAGCATGCTTCCGAACGCAAGCATGCTTCCGGACGCAAGCATGCTTTCGGACGCAAGCATGCTTTCGGACGCAAGCATGCTTCCGGACGCAAGCATGCTTCCGTACGCAAGCATGCTTTCGGACGCAAGCATGCTTCGGACGCAAGCATGCTTTCGAACGCAAGCATGCTTCCGGACGCAAGCATGCTTCCGGACGCAAGCATGCTTTCGGACGCAAGCATGCTTTCGGACGCAAGCATGCTTTCGGACGCAAGCATGCTTTCGAACAAGCATGCTTTCGGACGCAAGCATGCTTCCGGACGCAAGCATGCTTTTGCACGCAAGCATGCTTCCGGACGCAAGCATGCTTCCGGACGCAAGCATGCTTCCGAACGCAAGCATGCTTTCGGACGCAAGCATGCTTCCGGACGCAAGCATGCTTTCGGACGCAAGCATGCTTTCGGACGCAAGCATGCTTTCCAACGCAAGCATGCTTTCGGACGCAAGCATGCTTCCGGACGCAAGCATGCTTTCGGACGCAAGCATGCTTCCGGACGCAAGCATGCTTTCGGACGCAAGCATGCTTCCGGACGCAAGCATGCTTCGGACGCAAGCATGCTTCCGAACGCAAGCATGCTTCCGGACGCAAGCATGCTTCGGACGCAAGCATGCTTTCGGACGCAAGCATGCTTCCGGACGCAAGCATGCTTTCGGACGCAAGCATGCTTCGGACGCAAGCATGCTTCGGACGCAAGCATGCTTCCGAACGCAAGCATGCTTCCGGACGCAAGCATGCTTTCGGACGCAAGCATGCTTCCGGACGCAAGCATGCTTCGGACGCAAGCATGCTTCCGAACGCAAGCATGCTTCCGGACGCAAGCATGCTTTCGGACGCAAGCATGCTTTCGGACGCAAGCATGCTTCCGGACGCAAGCATGCTTCCGGACGCAAGCATGCTTTCGGACGCAAGCATGCTTCGGACGCAAGCATGCTTTCGGACGCAAGCATGCTTCCGGACGCAAGCATGCTTCCGGACGCAAGCATGCTTTCGGACGCAAGCATGCTTCCGGACGCAAGCATGCTTTCGGACGCAAGCATGCTTCCGGACGCAAGCATGCTTCGGACGCAAGCATGCTTCCGGACGCAAGCATGCTTCGGACGCAAGCATGCTTTCGGACGCAAGCATGCTTCCGGACGCAAGCATGCTTCGGACGCAAGCATGCTTCCGAACGCAAGCATGCTTCCGGACGCAAGCATGCTTTCGGACGCAAGCATGCTTTCGGACGCAAGCATGCTTCCGGACGCAAGCATGCTTCGGACGCAAGCATGCTTCCGGACGCAAGCATGCTTCCGGACGCAAGCATGCTTTCGGACGCAAGCATGCTTTCGGACGCAAGCATGCTTCCGGACGCAAGCATGCTTCCGGACGCAAGCATGCTTTCGGACGCAAGCATGCTTTCGGACGCAAGCATGCTTTCGGACGCAAGCATGCTTCGGACGCAAGCATGCTTCCGGACGCAAGCATGCTTTCGGACAAGCATGCTTTCGGACGCAAGCATGCTTCCGGACGCAAGCATGCTTTCGGACGCAAGCATGCTTCCGGACGCAAGCATGCTTCGGACGCAAGCATGCTTTCGGACGCAAGCATGCTTTCGGACGCAAGCATGCTTTCGAACAAGCATGCTTTCGGACGCAAGCATGCTTCCGGACGCAAGCATGCTTTCGCACGCAAGCATGCTTCCGGACGCAAGCATGCTTCGGACGCAAGCATGCTTTCGGACGCAAGCATGCTTTCGGACGCAAGCATGCTTTCGGACGCAAGCATGCTTTCGGACGCAAGCATGCTTCCGGACGCAAGCATGCTTTTGGACGCAAGCATGCTTCCGGACGCAAGCATGCTTCCGGACGCAAGCATGCTTTCGGACGCAAGCATGCTTTCGGACGCAAGCATGCTTTCGGACGCAAGCATGCTTTCGGACGCAAGCATGCTTTCGGACGCAAGCATGCTTTCGGACGCAAGCATGCTTTCGGACGCAAGCATGCTTTCGGACGCAAGCATGCTTTCGGACGCAAGCATGCTTTCGGACGCAAGCATGCTTTCGGACGCAAGCATGCTTTCGGACGCAAGCATGCTTTCGGACGCAAGCATGCTTTCGGACGCAAGCATGCTTCCGGACGCAAGCATGCTTTCGGACGCAAGCATGCTTTCGGACGCAAGCATGCTTCCGGACGCAAGCATGCTTCCGGACGCAAGCATGCTTTCGGACGCAAGCATGCGTTCGGACGCAAGCATGCTTTCGAACGCAAGCATGCTTCCGGACGCAAGCATGCTTCGGAACGCAAGCATGCTTCCGAACGCAAGCATGCTTTGGACGCAAGCATGCTTTCGGACGCAAGCATGCTTTCGGACGCAAGCATGCTTTCCGACGCAAGCATCGTTTCGGACGCAAGCATGCTTCCGGACGCAAGCATGCTTTCGGACGCAAGCATGCTTCCGGACGCAAGCATGCTTTCGGACGCAAGCATGCTTCCGGACGCAAGCATGCTTCGGACGCAAGCATGCTTCCGAACGCAAGCATGCTTCCGGACGCAAGCATGCTTCCGGACGCAAGCATGCTTTCGGACGCAAGCATGCTTCCGGACGCAAGCATGCTTTCGGACGCAAGCATGCTTCCGGACGCAAGCATGGTTCGGAACGCAAGCATGCTTCGAACGCAAGCATGCTTCCGGACGCAAGCATGCTTTCGGACGCAAGCATGCTTCCGGACGCAAGCATGCTTCCGGACGCAAGCATGCTTTCGGAACGCAAGCATGCTTCCGGACGCAAGCATGCTTCCGGACGCAAGCATGCTTTCGGACGCAAGCATGCTTCCGGACGCAAGCATGCTTCGACACGCAAGCATGCTTCCGGACGCAAGCATGCTTCCGGACGCAAGCATGCTTTCGGACGCAAGCATGCTTTCGGACGCAAGCATGCTTCCGGACGCAAGCATGCTTCCGACGCAAGCATGCTTTCGGACGCAAGCATGCTTCGGACGCAAGCATGCTTTCGAACGCAAGCATGCTTCCGGACGCAAGCATGCTTCCGGACGCAAGCATGCTTTCGGACGCAAGCATGCTTTCGGACGCAAGCATGCTTCGGACGCAAGCATGCTTTCGGACGCAAGCATGCTTTCGGACGCAAGCATGCTTCCGGACGCAAGCATGCTTTGGACGCAAGCATGCTTCCGGACGCAAGCATGCTTCCGGACGCAAGCATGCTTTCGGACGCAAGCATGCTTTCGGACGCAAGCATGCTTTCGGACGCAAGCATGCTTTCGGACGCAAGCATGCTTCCGGACGCAAGCATGCTTTCGGACGCAAGCATGCTTCCGGACGCAAGCATGCTTCCGGACGCAAGCATGCTTTCGGACGCAAGCATGCTTTCGGACGCAAGCATGCTTTCGGACGCAAGCATGCTTTCGGACGCAAGCATGCTTCGGACGCAAGCATGCTTTCGGACGCAAGCATGCTTTCGGACGCAAGCATGCTTTCGGACGCAAGCATGCTTTCGGACGCAAGCATGCTTTCGGACGCAAGCATGCTTTCGGACGCAAGCATGCTTTCGGACGCAAGCATGCTTTCGGACGCAAGCATGCTTTCGGACGCAAGCATGCTTCGGACGCAAGCATGCTTTCGGACGCAAGCATGCTTCCGGACGCAAGCATGCTTTCGGACGCAAGCATGCTTTCGGACGCAAGCATGCTTCGGACGCAAGCATGCTTCCGGACGCAAGCATGCTTCCGGACGCAAGCATGCTTCCGGACGCAAGCATGCTTTCGGACGCAAGCATGCTTCCGGACGCAAGCATGCTTTCGGACGCAAGCATGCTTCGGACGCAAGCATGCTTCGGACGCAAGCATGCTTCCGACGCAAGCATGCTTCCGGACGCAAGCATGCTTTCGGACGCAAGCATGCTTCCGGACGCAAGCATGCTTCGGACGCAAGCATGCTTCCGGACGCAAGCATGCTTCGGACGCAAGCATGCTTTCGGACGCAAGCATGCTTTCGGACGCAAGCATGCTTCCGGACGCAAGCATGCTTCCGGACGCAAGCATGCTTTCGGACGCAAGCATGCTTTCGGACGCAAGCATGCTTTCGGACGCAAGCATGCTTCCGGACGCAAGCATGCTTCCGGACGCAAGCATGCTTTCGGACGCAAGCATGCTTCCGGACGCAAGCATGCTTTCGGACGCAAGCATGCTTCCGGACGCAAGCATGCTTCGGACGCAAGCATGCTTCCGGACGCAAGCATGCTTTCGGACGCAAGCATGCTTTCGGACGCAAGCATGCTTCCGGACGCAAGCATGCTTCGGACGCAAGCATGCTTCCGGACGCAAGCATGCTTTCGGACGCAAGCATGCTTTCGGACGCAAGCATGCTTCCGGACGCAAGCATGCTTCGGACGCAAGCATGCTTCCGGACGCAAGCATGCTTCCGGACGCAAGCATGCTTCCGGACGCAAGCATGCTTTCGGACGCAAGCATGCTTTCGGACGCAAGCATGCTTTCGGACGCAAGCATGCTTTCGGACGCAAGCATGCTTTCGGACGCAAGCATGCTTTCGGACGCAAGCATGCTTTCGGACGCAAGCATGCTTTCGGACGCAAGCATGCTTTCGGACGCAAGCATGCTTTCGGACGCAAGCATGCTTTCGGACGCAAGCATGCTTTCGGACGCAAGCATGCTTTCGGACGCAAGCATGCTTCGGACGCAAGCATGCTTCCGGACGCAAGCATGCTTTCGGACGCAAGCATGCTTCCGGACGCAAGCATGCTTTCGGACGCAAGCATGCTTCCGGACGCAAGCATGCTTCGGACGCAAGCATGCTTCCGGACGCAAGCATGCTTCGGACGCAAGCATGCTTCCGGACGCAAGCATGCTTTCGGACGCAAGCATGCTTCCGGACGCAAGCATGCTTTCGGACGCAAGCATGCTTTCGGACGCAAGCATGGTTCGGACGCAAGCATGCTTCCGGACGCAAGCATGCTTCCGGACGCAAGCATGCTTTCGGACGCAAGCATGCTTCCGGACGCAAGCATGCTTCGGACGCAAGCATGCTTTCCGAACGCAAGCATGCTTCGGACGCAAGCATGCTTTCGGACGCAAGCATGCTTTCGGACGCAAGCATGCTTCCGGACGCAAGCATGCTTCCGGACGCAAGCATGCTTTCGGACGCAAGCATGCTTCGGACGCAAGCATGCTTTCGGACGCAAGCATGCTTCCGGACGCAAGCATGCTTCCGGACGCAAGCATGCTTTCGGACGCAAGCATGCTTCCGGACGCAAGCATGCTTTCGGACGCAAGCATGCTTCCGGACGCAAGCATGCTTCGGACGCAAGCATGCTTCCGGACGCAAGCATGCTTTCGGACGCAAGCATGCTTTCGGACGCAAGCATGCTTCCGGACGCAAGCATGCTTCGGACGCAAGCATGCTTCCGGACGCAAGCATGCTTCCGGACGCAAGCATGCTTTCGGACGCAAGCATGCTTTCGGACGCAAGCATGCTTCCGGACGCAAGCATGCTTCGGACGCAAGCATGCTTCGGACGCAAGCATGCTTC
Source organism: Closterium sp. Naga37s-1 (assembly GCA_947471745.1). Classification (NCBI taxonomy): domain Eukaryota; kingdom Viridiplantae; phylum Streptophyta; class Zygnematophyceae; order Desmidiales; family Closteriaceae; genus Closterium; species Closterium sp. Naga37s-1. The sequence continues at coordinate 8,811 of CANJKZ010000694.1, read as the reverse complement.
GGACGCAAGCATGCTTTCGGACGCAAGCATGCTTTCGGACGCAAGCATGCTTCCGGACGCAAGCATGCTTCCGGACGCAAGCATGCTTCGGACGCAAGCATGCTTCGGACGCAAGCATGCTTTCGGACGCAAGCATGCTTCCGGACGCAAGCATGCTTCCGGACGCAAGCATGCTTTCGGACGCAAGCATGCTTCGGACGCAAGCATGCTTTCGGACGCAAGCATGCTTCCGGACGCAAGCATGCTTCGGACGCAAGCATGCTTTCGGACGCAAGCATGCTTCGGACGCAAGCATGCTTTCGGACGCAAGCATGCTTTCGGACGCAAGCATGCTTCCGGACGCAAGCATGCTTTCGGACGCAAGCATGCTTCGGACGCAAGCATGCTTCCGGACGCAAGCATGCTTTCGGACGCAAGCATGCTTTCGGACGCAAGCATGCTTTCGGACGCAAGCATGCTTTCGGACGCAAGCATGCTTCCGGACGCAAGCATGCTTTTGGACGCAAGCATGCTTCCGGACGCAAGCATGCTTCCGGACGCAAGCATGCTTTCGGACGCAAGCATGCTTTCGGACGCAAGCATGCTTTCGGACGCAAGCATGCTTTCGGACGCAAGCATGCTTTCGGACGCAAGCATGCTTTCGGACGCAAGCATGCTTTCGGACGCAAGCATGCTTTCGGACGCAAGCATGCTTTCGGACGCAAGCATGCTTTCGGACGCAAGCATGCTTTCGGACGCAAGCATGCTTTCGGACGCAAGCATGCTTCGGACGCAAGCATGCTTTCGGACGCAAGCATGCTTCCGGACGCAAGCATGCTTTCGGACGCAAGCATGCTTTCGGACGCAAGCATGCTTCCGGACGCAAGCATGCTTCCGGACGCAAGCATGCTTTCGGACGCAAGCATGCTTCGGACGCAAGCATGCTTTCGGACGCAAGCATGCTTCCGGACGCAAGCATGCTTCGGACGCAAGCATGCTTCCGGACGCAAGCATGCTTTCGGACGCAAGCATGCTTTCGGACGCAAGCATGCTTTCGGACGCAAGCATGCTTTCCGACGCAAGCATGCTTTCGGACGCAAGCATGCTTCCGGACGCAAGCATGCTTTCGGACGCAAGCATGCTTCCGGACGCAAGCATGCTTTCGGACGCAAGCATGCTTCCGGACGCAAGCATGCTTCGGACGCAAGCATGCTTCCGAACGCAAGCATGCTTCCGGACGCAAGCATGCTTCCGGACGCAAGCATGCTTTCGGACGCAAGCATGCTTCCGGACGCAAGCATGCTTTCGGACGCAAGCATGCTTCGGACGCAAGCATGCTTCGGACGCAAGCATGCTTCCGGACGCAAGCATGCTTCCGGACGCAAGCATGCTTTCGGACGCAAGCATGCTTCCGGACGCAAGCATGCTTCCGGACGCAAGCATGCTTCGGACGCAAGCATGCTTCCGGACGCAAGCATGCTTCCGGACGCAAGCATGCTTTCGGACGCAAGCATGCTTCCGGACGCAAGCATGCTTCGGAACGCAAGCATGCTTCCGGACGCAAGCATGCTTCCGGACGCAAGCATGCTTTCGGACGCAAGCATGCTTTCGGACGCAAGCATGCTTCCGGACGCAAGCATGCTTCCGGACGCAAGCATGCTTTCGGACGCAAGCATGCTTCGGACGCAAGCATGCTTTCGAACGCAAGCATGCTTCCGGACGCAAGCATGCTTCCGGACGCAAGCATGCTTTCGGACGCAAGCATGCTTTCGGACGCAAGCATGCTTTCGGACGCAAGCATGCTTTCGAACAAGCATGCTTTCGGACGCAAGCATGCTTCCGGACGCAAGCATGCTTTGGCACGCAAGCATGCTTCCGGACGCAAGCATGCTTCCGGACGCAAGCATGCTTTCGGACGCAAGCATGCTTTCGGACGCAAGCATGCTTTCGGACGCAAGCATGCTTTCGGACGCAAGCATGCTTCCGGACGCAAGCATGCTTTTGGACGCAAGCATGCTTCGGACGCAAGCATGCTTCGGACGCAAGCATGCTTTCAGACGCAAGCATGCTTTCGGACGCAAGCATGCTTTCGGACGCAAGCATGCTTTCGGACGCAAGCATGCTTCGGACGCAAGCATGCTTTCGGACGCAAGCATGCTTTCGGACGCAAGCATGCTTTCGGACGCAAGCATGCTTTCGGACGCAAGCATGCTTTCGGACGCAAGCATGCTTTCGGACGCAAGCATGCTTTCGGACGCAAGCATGCTTTCGGACGCAAGCATGCTTTCGGACGCAAGCATGCTTCCGGACGCAAGCATGCTTTCGGACGCAAGCATGCTTTCGGACGCAAGCATGCTTCCGGACGCAAGCATGCTTCCGGACGCAAGCATGCTTTCGGACGCAAGCATGCTGTCGGACGCAAGCATGCTTTCGGACGCAAGCATGCTTCCGGACGCAAGCATGCTTCGGAACGCAAGCATGCTTCCGAACGCAAGCATGCTTTCGGACGCAAGCATGCTTTCGGACGCAAGCATGCTTTCGGACGCAAGCATGCTTTCGGACGCAAGCATGCTTTCGGACGCAAGCATGCTTCCGGACGCAAGCATGCTTTCGGACGCAAGCATGCTTCCGGACGCAAGCATGCTTTCGGACGCAAGCATGCTTCCGGACGCAAGCATGCTTCGGAACGCAAGCATGCTTCCGAACGCAAGCATGCTTCCGGACGCAAGCATGCTTCCGGACGCAAGCATGCTTTCGGACGCAAGCATGCTTCCGGACGCAAGCATGCTTTCGGACGCAAGCATGCTTCCGGACGCAAGCATGCTTTCGGACGCAAGCATGCTTCCGAACGCAAGCATGCTTCCCGACGCAAGCATGCTTTCGGACGCAAGCATGCTTCCGGACGCAAGCATGCTTCGGAACGCAAGCATGCTTCCGGACGCAAGCATGCTTCCGGACGCAAGCATGCTTTCGGACGCAAGCATGCTTTCGGACGCAAGCATGCTTCCGGACGCAAGCATGCTTCCGGACGCAAGCATGCTTTCGGACGCAAGCATGCTTCGGACGCAAGCATGCTTTCGAACGCAAGCATGCTTCCGGACGCAAGCATGCTTCCGGACGCAAGCATGCTTTCGGACGCAAGCATGCTTTCGGACGCAAGCATGCTTTCGGACGCAAGCATGCTTTCGAACAAGCATGCTTTCGGACGCAAGCATGCTTCCGGACGCAAGCATGCTTTCGGACGCAAGCATGCTTCCGGACGCAAGCATGCTTCCGGACGCAAGCATGCTTCCGAACGCAAGCATGCTTTCGGACGCAAGCATGCTTCCGGACGCAAGCATGCTTTCGGACGCAAGCATGCTTTCGGACGCAAGCATGCTTTCCAACGCAAGCATGCTTTCGGACGCAAGCATGCTTCCAGACGCAAGCATGCTTTCGGACGCAAGCATGCTTCCGGACGCAAGCATGCTTTCGGACGCAAGCATGCTTCCGGACGCAAGCATGCTTCCGGACGCAAGCATGCTTTCGGACGCAAGCATGCTTCGGACGCAAGCATGCTTCGAACGCAAGCATGCTTCCGGACGCAAGCATGCTTCCGGACGCAAGCATGCTTTCGGACGCAAGCATGCTTCGGACGCAAGCATGCTTCCGGACGCAAGCATGCTTCGAACGCAAGCATGCTTCGGACGCAAGCATGCCTTCCGGACGCAAGCATGCTTCCGGACGCAAGCATGCTTTCGGACGCAAGCATGCTTCCGGACGCAAGCATGCTTTCGGACGCAAGCATGCTTTCGGACGCAAGCATGTTCGGACGCAAGCATGCTTCCGGACGCAAGCATGCTTTCGGACGCAAGCATGCTTCCGGACGCAAGCATGCTTTCGGACGCAAGCATGCTTTCGGACGCAAGCATGCTTTCCAACGCAAGCATGCTTTCGGACGCAAGCATGCTTCCGGACGCAAGCATGCTTCGGACGCAAGCATGCTTCGGACGCAAGCATGCTTTCGGACGCAAGCATGCTTCCGGACGCAAGCATGCTTCGGACGCAAGCATGCTTCCGAACGCAAGCATGCTTCCGGACGCAAGCATGCTTCCGGACGCAAGCATGCTTTCGGACGCAAGCATGCTTCCGGACGCAAGCATGCTTTCGGACGCAAGCATGCTTTCGGACGCAAGCATGCTTCGGACGCAAGCATGCTTCGGACGCAAGCATGCTTCCGACGCAAGCATGCTTTCGGACGCAAGCATGCTTTCGGACGCAAGCATGCTTCGGACGCAAGCATGCTTCGGACGCAAGCATGCTTCGGACGCAAGCATGCTTTCGGACGCAAGCATGCTTCCGGACGCAAGCATGCTTCGGACGCAAGCATGCTTCCGGACGCAAGCATGCTTCCGGACGCAAGCATGCTTCGGACGCAAGCATGCTTTCGGACGCAAGCATGCTTTCGGACGCAAGCATGCTTTCGGACGCAAGCATGCTTCCGGACGCAAGCATGCTTCCGGACGCAAGCATGCTTTCGGACGCAAGCATGCTTCGGACGCAAGCATGCTTTCGGACGCAAGCATGCTTTCGGACGCAAGCATGCTTTCGGACGCAAGCATGCTTTCGGACGCAAGCATGCTTCGGACGCAAGCATGCTTTCGGCAAGCAAGCTTTGCTTTCGGACGCAAGCATGCTTTTGGACGCAAAGCATGCTTTCGGACGCAAGCATGCTTCCGGACGCAAGCATGCTTTCGGACGCAAGCATGCTTCGGACGCAAGCATGCTTCGGACGCAAGCATGCTTCCGGACGCAAGCATGCTTCGGACGCAAGCATGCTTCCGGACGCAAGCATGCTTTCGGACGCAAGCATGCTTCGGACGCAAGCATGCTTCGGACGCAAGCATGCTTCCGGACGCAAGCATGCTTTCGGACGCAAGCATGCTTCCGGACGCAAGCATGCTTCCGGACGCAAGCATGCTTTCGGACGCAAGCATGCTTCCGGACGCAAGCATGCTTCGGACGCAAGCATGCTTCCGAACGCAAGCATGCTTCCGGACGCAAGCATGCTTTCGGACGCAAGCATGCTTTCGGACGCAAGCATGCTTCCGGACGCAAGCATGCTTCCGGACGCAAGCATGCTTTCGGACGCAAGCATGCGTTCGGACGCAAGCATGCTTCGAACGCAAGCATGCTTCCGGACGCAAGCATGCTTCCGACGCAAGCATGCTTTCGGACGCAAGCATGCTTTCGGACGCAAGCATGCTTTCGGACGCAAGCATGCTTTCGACGCAAGCATGCTTTCGGACGCAAGCATGCTTTCGGACGCAAGCATGCTTTCGGACGCAAGCATGCTTCCGGACGCAAGCATGCTTCCGGACGCAAGCATGCTTCCGGACGCAAGCATGCTTTCGGACGCAAGCATGCTTCCGGACGCAAGCATGCTTTCGGACGCAAGCATGCTTTCGGACGCAAGCATGCTTTCGGACGCAAGCATGCTTTCGGACGCAAGCATGCTCCGGACGCAAGCATGCTTTCGGACGCAAGCATGCTTCCGGACGCAAGCATGCTTCGGACGCAAGCATGCTTCCGGACGCAAGCATGCTTCGGACGCAAGCATGCTTCCGGACGCAAGCATGCTTCCGGACGCAAGCATGCTTCCGGACGCAAGCATGCTTTCGGACGCAAGCATGCTTCCGGACGCAAGCATGCTTTCGGACGCAAGCATGCCGGACGCAAGCATGCTTCGGACGCAAGCATGCTTTCGGACGCAAGCATGCTTCCGGACGCAAGCATGCTTCGGACGCAAGCATGCTTCCGGACGCAAGCATGCTTCGGACGCAAGCATGCTTCCGAACGCAAGCATGCTTTCGGACGCAAGCATGCTTTCGGACGCAAGCATGCTTCGGACGCAAGCATGCTTCCGGACGCAAGCATGCTTCCGGACGCAAGCATGCTTTCGGCTTTCGGACGCAAGCATGCTTCGGACGCAAGCATGCTTCGGACGCAAGCATGCTTCCGGACGCAAGCATGCTTCGGACGCAAGCATGCTTTCGGACGCAAGCATGCTTTCGGACGCAAGCATGCTTTCGGACGCAAGCATGCTTTCGGACGCAAGCATGCTTTCGGACGCAAGCATGCTTCCGGACGCAAGCATGCTTTCGAACGCAAGCATGCTTCCGGACGCAAGCATGCTTCCGGACGCAAGCATGCTTTCGGACGCAAGCATGCTTTCGGACGCAAGCATGCTTTCGGACGCAAGCATGCTTCCGGACGCAAGCATGCTTTCGGACGCAAGCATGCTTCCGGACGCAAGCATGCTTCCGGACGCAAGCATGCTTTCGGACGCAAGCATGCTTTCGACGCAAGCATGCTTTCGGACGCAAGCATGCTTTCGGACGCAAGCATGCTTTCGGACGCAAGCATGCTTTCGGACGCAAGCATGCTTTCGGACGCAAGCATGCTTTCGGACGCAAGCATGCTTTCGGACGCAAGCATGCTTTCGGACGCAAGCATGCTTTCGGACGCAAGCATGCTTTCGGACGCAAGCATGCTTCGGACGCAAGCATGCTTTCGGACGCAAGCATGCTTCCGGACGCAAGCATGCTTCGGACGCAAGCATGCTTTCGGACGCAAGCATGCTTCGGACGCAAGCATGCTTCCGGACGCAAGCATGCTTTCGGACGCAAGCATGCTTCGGACGCAAGCATGCTTTCGGACGCAAGCATGCTTCCGGACGCAAGCATGCTTCGGACGCAAGCATGCTTCCGGACGCAAGCATGCTTTGGACGCAAGCATGCTTTCGGACGCAAGCATGCTTCGGACGCAAGCATGCTTTCCACGCAAGCATGCTTTCGGACGCAAGCATGCTTCCGGACGCAAGCATGCTTTCGGACGCAAGCATGCTTCCGGACGCAAGCATGCTTCGGACGCAAGCATGCTTCCGGACGCAAGCATGCTTCGGAACGCAAGCATGCTTCCGAACGCAAGCATGCTTCCGGACGCAAGCATGCTTCCGGACGCAAGCATGCTTCGGACGCAAGCATGCTTCCGGACGCAAGCATGCTTTCGGACGCAAGCATGCTTCGGACGCAAGCATGCTTCGGAACGCAAGCATGCTTCGGACGCAAGCATGCTTCCGGACGCAAGCATGCTTTCGGACGCAAGCATGCTTCCGGACGCAAGCATGCTTCCGGACGCAAGCATGCTTCGGACGCAAGCATGCTTCCGGACGCAAGCATGCTTCCGGACGCAAGCATGCTTTCGGACGCAAGCATGCGTTCGGACGCAAGCATGCTTCGGAACGCAAGCATGCTTCCGGACGCAAGCATGCTTCGGACGCAAGCATGCTTTCGACGCAAGCATGCTTTCGGACGCAAGCATGCTTCCGGACGCAAGCATGCTTCCGGACGCAAGCATGCTTTCGGACGCAAGCATGCTTCGGACGCAAAGCATGCTTTCGAACGCAAGCATGCTTCCGGACGCAAGCATGCTTCCGGACGCAAGCATGCTTCGGACGCAAGCATGCTTTCGGACGCAAGCATGCTTTCGGACGCAAGCATGCTTTCGAACAAGCATGCTTTCGGACGCAAGCATGCTTCCGGACGCAAGCATGCTTTCGGACGCAAGCATGCTTCCGGACGCAAGCATGCTTCCGGACGCAAGCATGCTTCGGACGCAAGCATGCTTTCGGACGCAAGCATGCTTTCGGACGCAAGCATGCTTTCGGACGCAAGCATGCTTCCGGACGCAAGCATGCTTTCGGACGCAAGCATGCTTCCGGACGCAAGCATGCTTCCGGACGCAAGCATGCTTTCGGACGCAAGCATGCTTTCGGACGCAAGCATGCTTCGGACGCAAGCATGCTTTCGGACGCAAGCATGCTTTCGGACGCAAGCATGCTTTCGGACGCAAGCATGCTTTCGGACGCAAGCATGCTTTCGGACGCAAGCATGCTTTCGGACGCAAGCATGCTTTCGGACGCAAGCATGCTTTCGGACGCAAGCATGCTTCGGACGCAAGCATGCTTTCGGACGCAAGCATGCTTTCGGACGCAAGCATGCTTTCGGACGCAAGCATGCTTTCGGACGCAAGCATGCTTTCGGACGCAAGCATGCTTCCGGACGCAAGCATGCTTCCGGACGCAAGCATGCTTTCGGACGCAAGCATGCTTCGGACGCAAGCATGCTTTCGAACGCAAGCATGCTTCCGGACGCAAGCATGCTTCGGAACGCAAGCATGCTTCCGGACGCAAGCATGCTTTGGACGCAAGCATGCTTTCGGACGCAAGCATGCTTTCGGACGCAAGCATGCTTTCCGACGCAAGCATGCTTTCGGACGCAAGCATGCTTCCAGACGCAAGCATGCTTTCGGACGCAAGCATGCTTCGGACGCAAGCATGCTTTCGGACGCAAGCATGCTTCCGGACGCAAGCATGCTTCGGACGCAAGCATGCTTCCGAACGCAAGCATGCTTCCGGACGCAAGCATGCTTTCGGACGCAAGCATGCTTTCGGACGCAAGCATGCTTCGGACGCAAGCATGCTTCGGACGCAAGCATGCTTCCGGACGCAAGCATGCTTCGGACGCAAGCATGCTTCCGGACGCAAGCATGCTTCCGGACGCAAGCATGCTTTCGGACGCAAGCATGCTTCCGGACGCAAGCATGCTTCGGACGCAAGCATGCTTCCGAACGCAAGCATGCTTCCGGACGCAAGCATGCTTTCGGACGCAAGCATGCTTCGGACGCAAGCATGCTTCCGGACGCAAGCATGCTTCCGGACGCAAGCATGCTTTCGGACGCAAGCATGCTTTCGGACGCAAGCATGCTTTCGGACGCAAGCATGCTTCCGGA
>CANJKZ010000688.1:0-28772 GCA_947471745.1 Closterium sp. Naga37s-1 | reverse complement strand
TATGCTCCCCCCTTACCCCACTCCGTGCTCTCCCCCCCCGTGTGCTCCCCCATATCCCCCACATTCCCACGGCTTCTTTCGCCTCCCCTACTGGACTGTGTGCTCCACACCTCTTGCGCGTATGGTTTTCTAGCGCTCATGCATTTTCAACGCGCATTCATTCTAGCGCACACTCGTTCATTCTAGTGCGCATTCATGCTAGCGCGCATTCATGCTAGCGCGCATTCATGCTAGCACGCATTCATGCTAGTGCGCATTCATGCTAGCGCGCATTCATGCTAGCGTGCATTCATGCTATGCTAGCGTGCATTCATGCTAGCATGCGTTCATGCTATGCTAGCGTGCATTCATGCTAGCGTGCATTCATGCTAGCGCGCATTCATGCTAGCGCGCATTCATGCCAGCGTGCATTCATGCTAGCGCGCATTCATGCTAGCGTGCATTCATGCTATGCTAGCGTGCATTCATGCTAGCATGCATTCATGCTATGCTAGCGTGCATTCATGCGAGCGTGCATTTATGCTAGCGTGCATTCATGCTAGCGCGCATTCATGCTAGCGTGCATTCACGCTATGCTAGCGTGCATTCATGCTAGCATGCATTCATGCTATGCTAGCGTGCATTCATGCTAGCGTGCATTCATGCTAGCGTGCATTCATGCTAGCGTGCATTCATGCTAGCGTGCATTCATGCTAGCGTGCATTCATGCGAGCGTGCATTCATGCTAGCATGCATTCATGCTATGCTAGCGTGCATTCATGCTAGCGTGCATTCATGCTAGCGCGCATTCATGCTAGCCATTCATGCCAGCGTGCATTCATGCTAGCGCGCATTCATGCTAGCGTGCATTCATGCTAGCATGCATTCATGCTATGCTAGCGTGCATTCATGCGAGCGTGCATTTATGCTAGCGTGCATTCATGCTAGCGCGCATTCATGCTAGCGTGCATTCATGCTATGCTAGCGTGCATTCATGCTATGCTAGCGTGCATTCATGCTAAGCGTGCATTCATGCTAGCGCACATTCATGCTAGCGCGCATTCATGCCAGCGTGCATTCATGCTAGCGCGCATTTCATGCTAGCGTGCATTCATGCTATGCTAGCGTGCATTCATGCTAGCATGCATTCATGCTATGCTAGCGTGCATTCATGCGAGCGTGCATTTATGCTAGCGTGCATTCATGCTAGCGCGCATTCATGCTAGCGTGCATTCATGCTATGCTAGCGTGCATTCATGCTAGCATGCATTCATGCTATGCTAGCGTGCATTCATGCTAGCGTGCATTCATGCTAGCGCGCATTCATGCTAGCGTGCATTCATGCTAGCGTGCATTCATGCGAGCGTGCATTCATGCTAGCGTGCATTCATGCTAGTGTGCATTCATGCTAGCACGCCGCCGTGCGCTACCCGCCTGTATGCTCCCAATCTCCGGACTTTTCCCCACCTCTGCGCGCATGCACTCTTGCGAGCTTGCACTCTTGCGAGCTTGCACTCTTGCGAGCTTGCACTCTTGCGAGCATGCACTCTTGCGCGCATAACCTCTACCAATGTGCCCCTGCCTCTCGCCCTCTCCACTCAGCTGGCCCCCTTTGTGCACCTTCGCCGCAACTCTCCTCACTCGCCTCTCCTCACCTCCCGCCCTGTGTGCGTCTCTCCCTACCGCGAGAGCAGGGCATGCGTCAGGACGCGTCCAACACCTTTGATAGCCCGGATGACTTTTACAATTGGCTCAACACCAGCATCATTCAGGTGCGTTCTCTTACCTCTCCCCCTTCATCTCTGCCCTATAGCTCCTCGTGCACTTGGTGCGTGTTTCGTCCTGCATACCCACGCTTACATTCCGCCACCCACGCGGCATCCCAGCCCTCCCCTTGTCTGCATAAAAAGCTCGCACACTCATCGGCCCGTGTGCTCCTCACTGCCGCCGCTCTCCCCGCCGCCCCTGCAGAAACTGTGGCGGGACCCGACGTGTGGCTCTGGCACATGCGACCGGCCCTTCCAGTATCCGGCGTTTGGCCGCTTTGGCTGCGAGGCGGACTGCGGCATCTTCCCCAACCTCACCTCCGTCGTCATCCGCCTCTCCTCTCAGCTCGACACACAGCAGGCTGCTGACGAATCTTCCTGGAACCTCTGCATGGTCAACCCGGTCTCCCTCTGCTGGTATGCTCGCCCTCCTCCCGCCGCTCTGCTCTTCTTTGCCGTCCCCGTCCTGTGTAATCATCCCCACCCCACCCCACCCCACGCCACCCCCATGCGTGGCGGCCATGCGGTGCGGTGCAAGCAGGTACGAGGAGTTTCAGCCATTCCCTTTGGGCGATGCGGAGGTGTCAGTGGCGTTGGACATTCCGGACGGCGACTGGGTGGTTGGTGCTCAACGCGCCCGCGGGGGGTATCCGCGGCACCGTGCACGCGCCCCCCTCCCGGCACGCGCCGCTTCTCCGTCGTCGGCGCCGCCTCCACCATTGAGCTCGCCGCATGGGGCTACTGTACGCACGACGATGACGTGGATGCAGCCAGTCAGGCGCTGCCAAGTGGCGGCGCTGGTGGTTCTCCGCCTGATGTCTGCCGTGACGTGAGTATGCCGCTGCTTCGCGTGCCCCTTGCTGTCCGACACACTATCGTCGTTAGGAACAGGGGGCTCACTAATGTTGGGGATGGCACATGGGTGCCGTGCTGTTGACCACACTCAGCTTTCACCGTGTGTTATTCCGAGCTGAGTGTGTCATTCCGAGCTGAATGTGTCATTCGAGCTGAATGTGTCATTTCGAGCTGAATGTGTCATTTCGAGCTGAATGTGTCATTCCGAGCTGAATGTGTCCTTCCGAGCTGAGTGTGTCATTCCGAGCTGAATGTGTCATTCCGAGCTGAGTGTGTCATTTCGAGCTGAGTGTGTGCATGCTTTTAATCACATGTGCCAATCGAACTTCGTGCATGCGTGTGAGTGAGCGTGTGTGTGTGTGTGTGTGTGTGTGGTGTGTGTGTGGGTGTGTGTGTGTGTGTGTGGGTGTGTGTGTGTGTGTGTGTGTATGTGTGTGCACATGCATGCGTTCGTGCGTGCATGCAAGGGTGCATGTGTGTGTGCATGCGTGGATGCATGTGTGCATGCATGCGTGAGTGCATGTGTGTTTGCATGCAGACGTGTGCAAGGCTGGTGGCCTGCCTGCCAGCAACCTGTGGGCGAGCATTCACGGAGAGGGAGGTGGCAGGGGCGTTCGTGGACTGTGCGCGCATGTGCATCGTCGCACCTTCTTCCATCACCATCTACGCCGACACTCCCTGCCCCATGGTGCGCCCCTTGCCCCATGCTGCTCCCATTGCGTGCGCCCCGTGTCTCTGATGCTTGTATAGAGCAAACGGTCCTGCCCCATGCAACACTGGATAATTAATTGAATTCTGCAAATCGACCAGCCGTGCCGCATGGTATGCCAGCAGTGGTGTTGCACAGCCCTCGTGCCCTGCGCTACCTCTCTGCCCTGCGCTACCTCTCTGCCCTGCGCTACCTCTCTGCCCTGCGCTACCTCTCTGCCCTGCGCTACCTCTCTGCCCTGCGCTACCTCTCTGCCCTGCGCTACCTCTCTGCCCTGCGCTACCTCTCTGCCCTGCGCTACCTCTCTGCCCTGCGCTACCTCTCTGCCCTGCGCTACCTCTCTGCCCTGCGCTACCTCTCTGCCCTGCGCTACCTCTCTGCCCTGCCCTGGCATGCCTCGACATCCTTGGGTGGCTGCCAACAGTGCACCACGTCAGACTGCCTGCTACCTGTCGCCCCGCGGGCTACTCACCGCCAGCGTCTCCTCTATTCCCAGGGCGCTTCTCTTGCTCACTCGTCCCCGCCCTCCTCTATTCCCCGCTGCCTGCAGCCTGAGATCGCAACACTCTTCTCCAACATCCCCTGCAACGTTTCAGGTATCGCCCCTCCCGCTCCTGCATTTTGTATTGAGTTGGCTTGAGTATCGTCTCGTGTAGCATGTGTGTGCGTTCGACTCACACGCACTTGCTGCACGCTGTGGCGTTCATTCGTGACTCACCTCTCTCCGCCATCATCTTCTCTCACGCCACAACACGCCCTCCAAACCAGCAGTCAACTCCACGGGACACCTCTCTCGTTTTGCCCGCCGGAAGGTGCTCCTCCCATCCCCATCGCTTGCTGCTCACCTTTGCTTGCAGCTCACCCTTTGCTTGATGCTCACCATTGCTTGCTGCTCCGTTCTGCTTGTTGCTCCTTTTCTCTGGATCCTCGCCCTTAGCTTGCTGCTCCTTGTGGCTTTCCTTCTCCGCTTTTTCTCGTGCTCCCTTCACGTCGCTGTTCGCCCTTTGTTCGTGTGTTTCACTTCTTGATAATCCCACCTTATCATGCTGTCTGGCTCCGCTGAACCATAACCCACTACTGATGGCCCCCGTCGTTTCTCAGGCCCAGGAACAACTCCGCCGCCTACACCCACACCGCCGCCTCCACCCACACCGCTACAGCGATTGGACCCTCCTCGGCCTTGCCCACTGACGCCCCTCCTGCGTTTGCCTCGCTGGCTGCTTCTGCTGCCTCTGCTGATGCCGCTGCTGCGGCTCTGCCTGCTCCGCCAGTGCAAGGCGCACCAGGAGCAGCAGTTGCAGCCCTGCCACCGCCAGCAGCAGCAGCAGTAGCAGCAATGGCAGCAATGGCAGCAGCGGGAACGGCAGCCACAGCAGACCCCACACAGCCCTCTCTCTGGTCCCTCCTGGGCGCCACGGACCGCCAGCGACTGACAGCGCTGCAGGTGGCGGTGTCGCGTGCTCTCTTCACCATGGCCAAGGACCGCTGCCTGGCTGGCCGTGCTCCTGGAGCAGAGGCGAGGGTAGCGGCGGGAGCGAGCAACCACACACATGGAGGGTTGGGCAGCGTGCGGGGGCGTATGGTGGCGTGCTTTTGCACGATGCTGGGGGGCCCTGTGACGACGCTGGATGAGTGCCGGTTCACGGATGAAGCAGGGCAGCCGGTGGTGGGGGGTGGTGAGATGTACGCATACCTGCAGCGCACGCATGTGAGCGGTGGGCGCATGATCTCAGCGCAGCACATGCGGCGCTTCGTGCAGACCATGGTGGCGGCTCTGAGGTCGGTGACGCCCATGGCAGGACGCGGCTGCGGCGCGTCCTCAACACGCTCATGCACTCCTTCGACGATGCCATCGTCACCTCCGACTCTGTCGGCTGCTCACAAGGTGCTCATGCCCGGTGGTCCTGCTGGTTGGTGTGTTCGATGCGCTCTTGTGCATGTGCATGTGCATGTGCGTGTGCATGTGCGTGCGCGCTCGTGTGTGCGTGCTTGCGCGTGCTTGCGTGCGTGCATGCATTTGTATGTGCATGTCTGAGTGTTGCTGTCATTCATGGCACCATAGACCGAGCATGTTTGACTGAAGGCACTTCCTTAACCCTCTCTGTCTCCCTCCAGGCGGTGCGTGGTTGCAGTGGCGGGCAGGCGTGTCTCACAACACGACCATCCATGTGGGCGACAAGGTCACCTGGGTGTGGGATGACGACCTCCCACACTCCATCAGAGGTACATCTTTGTCTTCAAATCTCTACCACTTTCCATTCGCGCCACTACCTCGTGTGTACATCCGTGCCTATATTGCTTCGTAGAGAAAACGAGTTTTTGTGGTTATTTCTGTAAGTACTCTTTGTGCCCCATGCGACCTTCCCATTCACTGGTCTAAACTGCCTCATGCCCCACCATGTGCCTCCACACCCCTGTGTCCCCACCACCATGCCACCACCACTACCAGTGGCGGGGATGGGAGAGGCGGGCGACCCGCTGTTCGTGGGCTTCGGGGGGGACCGCCTGGCCGTGTCACGGCAGATGGTGTGCACTCCCATGAACGTGGGCGCCGGCGACACGAGCGATGACCCCGTGCCCTGCGTGCTCAGTGAGTGCCCTCCTCATGCCATGGTCAGTGAGCTATCCAGTGCAATCCAGTACTGGGCGCTGGTTAACGATTCGTTTCACCAAGCTATGTGCAGCCTGCTGCTTCGTTTCGACTCAACATCCTGGCCTGCTGCTGCACATGCATCACTGTCGCACCCCATCACTCCAACCACGACCCTGTACACCCCCTCCACGTCCCAACCCCTTTCCCCACCAGGAATGGACGACGAGCCCGTGGGTTCCTTTGCGTACAGCAAGGTGTTTGGAGAGCCCATCACCATCCACTACTCGGACGGCTCGCTGGCAGGCACGGCTGGGGACGCCGTGTCTTCCTCTGCCTCTCCCTCCTCCTCCCTCACCCCCTCCTCCATGTCCGCCAGCATTCTCACAGTGCTGCCTGCAAGGGCTGGGGCGGATGCTACTGGTAAGCACTGCATATGTGCGTTTCATCTCTCCTGTGCCTTTCAGCTATTCCATGCGCTCTCCCATGCGCCCTCTTCCATGGGCCCTCTTCCATGCGCCCTCTTCCATGCGCCCTCTTCCATGCGCCCTCTTCCATGCGCCCTCTTCCATGCGCCCTCTTCCATGCGCCCTCTTCCATGCGCCCTCTTCCATGCGCCCTCTTCCATGCGCCCTCTTCCATGGGCCCTCTTCCATGCGCCCTCTTCCATGCGCCCTCTTCCATGCGCCCTCTTCCATGGGCCCTCTTCCATGCGCCCTCTTCCATGCGCCCTCTTCCATGCGCCCTCTTCCATGCGCCCTCTTCCATGCGCCCTCTTCCATGCGCCCTCTTCCATGCGCCCTCTTCCATGCGCCCTCTTCCATGCGCCCTCTTCCATGCGCCCTCTTCCATGCGCCCTCTTCCATGCGCCCTCTTCCATGCGCCCTCTTCCATGGGCCCTCCCTTTCAGTGCATTCACTCGCCCTCCGTGCATTCTCTCCTCAACGTTCCCAGCTGCTGCATCCCAGTACACCCTCCTGCCTCCATCCTCCCCATCCTCTCTCACCCTTCACAGCTCGTCCCCTTCTTTCCATCATTCTCCAACCCCTCCTCTCCACATCTCCTGTCCCTTTCCCTGGCTTTCCTTCGCATGAAAAAATGCAGGTTTTGCCAGTAACACCGCGGTCGTTACCAACACCACAAACCCCACCGCTGCCAACAGCACGACTGCCGGCCCCACCAACACCACGGCAACCTACGAGTGCTCGCCGGGGTGCCGGCTGCAGCGGCTGGCGAACGGGGTGTGCGATGCGGCGTGCAACACGCCCGTGTGCGCCTTTGACGGCGGCGACTGCGCGTGTGTCGACTCGCTCTTTGGCCCCGGCATCTGCGCCTGCCCGCCCGGCCACACCCGCCGCGACGACGGCTGTCAGTCACCCCTCTCCCCCCTCCACTCGACCCTCTCGCCCCTCCACCGTCCCTCTCTTCTCTCCTGTTCTCAATTCACGCTTGCCCTCCCATCCTGCTCTCTCTCCTCATCTCCCTCCCCTTCCTCGTCTTTGTTCCTCCCCTTTCTCCTCCAGCGTGCTGTCTATCCACGGCGGTGGGCGCCAATCTCAACTTCCCCTTCTCACTGCAGCGCTACGGCCCCAACTACACGGAGAGCAACTACGTGTTTGCGGCTGAGAGGGGCTTTGCGGCCACACGCTACGTGTCTCGCCGCAACCGGTACGCCGCCCCCTGCCTCCATGCCTCCCCAGTCGGCCGCACTGTTGGCGACACTCTTGTGCAGCGCCATACCTTTCCACGACCTTGTTATGCTTTCACTCATCCCGACCTCGCAGCAGCACAGCATATATCCATCAAAACCTTGGCTCGCCACCACAATCGGCTTCTCGCTCTCCTCTTCCGTATCTCCCTCCCCCCCCCCCCCCCCCCCCCCTCTTCCGTCTTCTCCGTGGCAGTCTGTTGATCGGCATGGTGCTGCAGCAGGATCGGTGGGGCACACAGCAGTGCAGCGGAGCGGGGTGAGTGGCTTTCATGCATGGGGTTAGTGGCTCTCGTGAAGGGGCATGCATGCAGGCATGCGCAAGGGTGGTAGCCGAGCTAGGTGCCACTCGTTGGACCAGCTTCCACAAGCGAAGGAGCCAATGTGCGGGGCTGCGGCTTGATGGGGCCGGCCCAACGAGCCGCGCCATCATGCTTTGACTGTTGCTCATGCCTACTGTGGCGTGCAAGGTTTTCACGATGTTTGTCGGATCCTGTCGCTGTGACAAATCTGTCGCTGTGACAAATCTGTCGCTGTGACAAATCCTGTCGCTGGGACAGATCCTGTCGCCGGGACATATCCTGTCGCTGGGACAGATCCTGTCGCTGGGACAGATCCTGTCGCTGGGACAGATCCTGTCGCTGGGGCAGATCCTGTCGCTGAGACAGATCCTGTCGCTGGGACAGATCCTGTCGCTGGGACAGATCCTGTCGCTGGGACAGATCCTGTCGCTGGGACAGATCCTGTCGCTGGGACAGATCCTGTCGCTGGGACAGATCCTGTCGCTGGGACAGATCCTGTCGCTGGGACAGATCCTGTCGCTGGGACAGATCCTGTCGCTGGACAGATCCTGTCGCTGGGACAGATCCTGTCGCTGGGACAGATCCTGTCGCTGTGACATCGCCACCGATTGCCCTTCTTTCAACGACTGCACTTCACTCCCTTGCTCACAGCAACACCCGCCCTTCTCTCCCCCAACCCCCTCTACCTGCCCTCTCCCCTCCCTCCTCTCCCCCCCCAGCCTGCTGCACCTGGGGGGGTGGTGCAGCAACGGCACGTCTACGGAACCGTTTGGAGTGAACCCGCACTTCCTGCCCACGTCGGCCATCTACGACAGCGCTGCCAGCGCCAACATGAGCCAGCTCGACAACAACACCTTCGGCTTCAAACTGCAGTTCAACCCACAGGGCCTCCCCTATGGCTTCATCTACCCCTTGGTCAGTCCCTTTAAAGATATGTTCTCCGCATTATCTGCCATTGTCAAGCAGTGCAAGCGCCCTACTTACCCATGTTAGTACTAAGAGTAAGCGCATTACTTGCCAATATAGTTGGTACCAAGAGTAAGCACGTTACTTACCCATATGGTTGATACTAAAATTAAATGCGTTACATACACATATATTTCGTATTAAGAATAAATGCGTTAATTACTGATATGGTTGGTACCAAATGGAAGCGCGTTACTTACCCATGTGGTTGGCACTAAGAGTAAGCGCATTACCCATATAGTTCGTATCAAGAGTAAGTGCGATACTTACTCATATTGTTGGTCTTTACTTACTCATATTGTTGGTACTAAGAGTAAGTGCGTTATTTACCTATATGGTTGGTACTAACAGTAAGTGCATTAATTACTCATATGGTTAGTAGAAAGAGTAAGTGCTTAATTTTCCATATCGTTGGTACTAAGAGTAAACGGCTTCATCTACTTCATGATAAGCCCCTTCGAAGATTTATGTTCCGCATTAGTGCCCGGTACTGCCAGTGCAGAGAGGTGCGGTGAAGTGCTTAGGTGGATCCCATCCCATCCCAGTTCGCAAGCAAGGCAAGTTCTGAGACGTCTCAAAACAAGCAAGGCAAACGACCGACTCATCTCTTTCGTGTGCTGGCCTGCTGCCTTGCTGCCCTAGTGCCTTGTGCTCCTCCATGTCTATCTGCTCTGCTGCCTTGCTGTCGTGCTACCTTGCTCTCGCGCTGTCTTGCTGTCTTGTTTCTTGCTGTTGTGGTATGTTACCGATGAAGCCGATGATGTCTTGGCGAAAATAGCGTTCACCTGTACCTTTTCTAGCAGGCGTCTCTCATGACATACCCTTTGGTGTTTGGCATTAATCTCGATAACGAGGCGGCCACACGGCGTTTAACCTACTTGGTGGATGGCAGCTACATTGACAATGGCACGCGCAGCATAGACGTCAACTTCATAACCTTCAATGGTATTCAATTTCCTTGTGGTAACAGCAACCCTCGAGCACATGTATCTACTCAACACATTTATTCGTTTCTTGCAACATTCAGTGTACACTGCCTCTCTCTCAATGCACGCCTCTCACTCGCCTCCTTGACGCCCCCCCTGTTGGCAGGCGAGACGCTCACCTTTGTGCTGACAACTGTGAGGTGCACGGTGAATGGGGGGGGCAGCATGGACGTGAGCTTCAAGTCACAGCCGGCAGCCATGGCGATGTACGATGCATCGGCGGACAACATCGCACGGCTGGTGCTGGAGATAGTTTACTTGGTGGGGCTGCTCTGGAATGTGTGTGGCGAGCTGCAGGAGATGGCCGACCGCGCTGCCAAGGATGGCTCTGTGCTCAGCTATTTTGAGCAAGCATGGAACTGGATCGACATGCTCTCTCTCTCGCTGCAAGCTATCGCCGTTGTCCTCTGGTGAGAATTTTCAAAAAACCGTTGCCCTCTGGTGAGGCAAGAGCTGTTTTCTGTCTCACTTGCTCGTCATCCAGAAAATTTCTTGAGGCGCCTAAGAAATGACCTCATCTGACCATGTTTCCCTGCTCCTCCGCCTTGCTCCCCATCCTCCTCTTGTGGGTTTGTGCGTGTGCATTGGTGTGGCCAGGGTGGTGCTGTGGCGGTACGTGAGCGCGTTCGACATGCAACCACGGTACAACATCTACTATTCGCTGTTCGAGATGCCACGCTACTGGGCCGTGCCCAACCCGCCCTTAGGCTTCATCAGAGCCACTCAAGTTTTTGCTGATCTGCGCAACATCATCAACCTTCGCGCCGTCTACTTCGCCCTCCAGGGCATCAAGTGAGTCAGCCGCTCACCTTGCCCGTCACGGTTTCAAGTGCGCTGCCGCGCTTTTCAGAACAATATAGTGAGCCATTTTCACTGTCTCTACGGCTTCCCAGATTGAGGGTACATTCCGGGCTCTGGCCAAACTTCTGGTCAGCCGTGCTTGTGGCCCTAAATCGCAGCAATTTCTCACTGATTGTGCTAATTCCCAGGTTGAGAAGCATTGCTGTCCAGAAGTCTTACCAGAGCTCGGAATGTACCATGAGCAAAAGTCAAACCTGAACTGATTGAGCCGAAGCCTGAGCAGAGGTCGGTCCGAGGTGCGACTGTTTGTGTAACACAGGTTTCGCTCAGTCTGCTGACATCCTTCCCTTCCCCCTCCTCCGCAACCCCCAATCCCCCAGTGTCTTCTTTATGATGATTCGCCTACTCAAGGTCATGGACTTCCAGCCTTACCTTGGGGTCATCACTCGCTCCCTCAGCCTCGCCACGCCCTCGCTGATGCACTTCTTCCTGCTCTCCTTTACGGTCTTCTTCTGCTTCAGCATGTATGCCTACCTCGTCTTCGGAGGCGCAATGGAGCTGGTATGTGTGGATGTGGGGCTCATTTGCTCCTGCTGTCTAAATCAAACCCAAGTGAGAGCACCAATTATGCGCTGTGAGACGAATAATGCCGTAAGCGGAAACCAGTTACCATCACTTTTTATATTATGTATACATAGCACATTTATATACACATACATATATATATATATATATATGCTATGCATATATAACATGTAAATCTGTATATATGTGTGTATGTATGTAAGTATGCATATATGTATATATTTTCTTTCCAGGTTCACCATGCCGCCTCTCCTGTTTCCCAACCTTGTGGGTCTTTTCCATCCACTGCTCCACAAGCACCCCTTCTCCTGCCCTCCCAACCCAACCACTGCAGTTCTCCACAGTACTCAACTCCATGTTCTCCCTCTTCCTACTGCTCATCAACGACAACGGCTCCGCCTACTTCCTTTCGCGCCTTGAGTCGTGGGACCTCATAGCCGCGATGCTCTTCTTCTTCATGTTCATCGTCTTCATGGTCTTCATCCTCCTCAACTTCCTCATCGCCATCATCGTCGATGCCTTCATGAGCGTCAAGGACAGCGACGTCGTTGCGACTTCCATAGCTGCTGACCTCGCACACATATTTAAGTACAAGTGGAACTGCTGGCGCGGCCGCTACTTGCCGTACCGCGTCATTCTCGACCGCCTTGTGGACTTAGGCGCTAAAGACACACGCATAAAAGACGTGAGTGTGTGGTGAGGTGTTTGTTGCAGGGTTCTGTGGGTGTCCCATGGAGTGAGTGAAGTGAATGTGCTTGGTTGTTTTGCAAGTGGTTGTTCCAGCCATGCGGACACGAGGCGATAGATTCCTTTCACGCAGGTTTATGGTGACGCCTTGTCCGTGCTGCAACGGCCACCGTTGCCACCAATCCCTCACCGCCATCTCCCACCCCACTCACGCCATTCCGCACACGCGCATTCGTTTCAGGAGAACCCTCGGAAGCGCCGCTTCAAGTCAATCCAACGGCGGGTCGGCGCCATGCTCTCGGGCTCGCGAGGCAGCGCCGACAAGTCGACGCCCTTCCCGCGGTCTGGCAACCAACCCGCCTTCCCTTCCGCGGCCAGCGAGTCGCGGGTGCGGAAGCAGCACGTGCTGACAGTGAGGGAGAAGCGCATCGACGTCATCTCACTTGCCATGATTCTGCAGCGCCGCCATGACCAGGCGGTGCGTCCTTGCTCCCATGCTCGTTCCCATGCTTTTCATGTCGTCCTGTTATGCTTGTGACGACTGATGTGGGTAATGCCATGAAAAGTCCCTGTTTTGGCCGATATCCAGGGTTGCCCAATGTTTTCCCCTTCATCACTCTGCCTCTCGTCTCAGCCCGACTCTCAACTACATTCAGCCTTCCCATCCACCATCCCTTCTCCTCTTCCAATCCCACTCCATCTTCTCATCCCATCGGCCTTCACTTGCTGTTCTCCAGGTAAAGAAAGCCCCTGCCACGTCATCCAGTGGAGCGTGTTTCTCCTCGTCCACGTGTGAGAACGGGGCCATGTGGGGGGCTGCCCCCTGGACTGCAGACGAGGAGCAGCTGGAGCAGCTGTCGCAGGCGGTGGTGCTGCAGTGCGGCGAGGTGGTGAAGCAGGCCGCCCTGCCCGTCAAGAAGCCCGTTCAAAAGCTTAGCCTGGCCCACGTGCAGGTGTGTGGAGTGGGTGGGGGAAGGGTGGCAGGCCGGTGGGGTATGTGTGGATGCAAGTGCATGTTGAATCACTCCAAGAGTCATTGCTCATGCTGCCCTGCTGGTTAAGGCAGAGAGTAAGCACCCGTGTCCCATGCCTTACCCCCCTTCCTCCCATGTGTCATGTCATGCATGGGCGAGCAGGAGGAGGTGGTGCGGTGCCAGGCAGGAGTGGAGGAGCTGAGGGGCATGATGGCGGACATGCAGAGCGACATGCGAGCCATGATGGCGCTGCTCGACCGCGCCCTCCCCGCCTTACGCGCCCAGGGCCCTCTCGTTCCCCGCTCGGTATCACCCCTGCCGGGGCAGCTACCACTGGTGCAGCCGTGTCGGAAAGTGCCGCAAGTGGACGCGGAGGGTGCGGGGCTAGGGGAGGTGGCGGGTGGGATAGGCATGGCGAGTGGAGCAGCAGTGGAGGGGAGTGGGAAAGGCGGGTGTAGCATGGCTAAAGGAGCAAGTGGGAATGGGAGGTTGGCAGGGAGCAGCAGATCCCCATCGTCGAAACAAGGGCCAGGGAGACGGGTGGTGTTCCAAGACGAGGCGGTGGAGGGCGGTGAGGGTGGTGTGAGTGGTGTGAGCGCAGAGGATTCGTGGCAACAACCACTGATAGGAAATCAAAGAGCCCCTTGAATGTTTCTGAAACACTGAGATCAACTCTGATAGTTTTCCTCTGTTCCCCGTACGGCCCTTTCTCAACCTTCCTGCGGTATATTGGGGATGCAGTGTCCATTGCACGTCTCTGGCTAGCTGCAATCTGTAAGACCAGCAAAGGAGCACCTGGAGGCAGGGTGGTGATGTACCCAAGGGACTGAATTGGACCCCGCTGTGCCTTGTCACCAGTTGGCCAATCTGGCATGATGGACAGGCCTTGAATCAGACCTCCTGGCATCTTCTGCATCAGAAGATGCCAGCCATTTAGACTCCCATACAGCTCCAGAACATGTAGACTACACTCCCGTTGAGAGAATTGGGTGAATAAGAAGCTGTACAGGAATTTAATAAAGTCTAATGCAACACCATAACACCTCAAAACAACACGAAGCGTGGCACTACAACACAAACTGTTAGTATCGTACATTGCATTGTTACAATGCGAGACTGTTAGTAATGGTTACAGGCAGGTCAAAGCCAAAGCTGATTTCGTGCAATAAATAAAAACAACCCTCCTACTGCCACCCCTCTGACCTTTCCCTATCCGCCCCTCTGCCATCTTGCCACGACACTCGCCTGCCCAACACCCGTTGTGACGCCTGCACCGGAGTTCTGCTCAAGCCCCCTCCTGCTATACTCAACCCATCTCTACTGTCACCCGCTCGTTTCCCTCCCTCAACTGCCCCCCCAGGTGAGTTTTGAGCCGACTCAAAACGCACGGGGGTTCTGCTCGAGCTCCCTCCTGCAGGGCTCCAACCATCTCTTGTGCACCCCGCTCTTTTCTCTCCCTCAAATGGCCGCCCACCTGCCCCACTCTCGCTGAACCTTCTAGGCACCTCTCTCCTAGTGCCTGCTTGCTCCAGTGGCGGCGGGGAGTTTGTGAGGGACATGAGACGTCGCGAGGGCTCCGTGTAGGCGCGCGGCATGCTTGACAATGCTGGCAGCCCACCGGGAGTACCCGGTTAGTGGGCAGTGCTTAGCGGGGGCGTGCGGGCGAGGAGGTCGCGCATGAGGGCGTGCATGTCCGCCATCATGGCACTCAGCTCCTCCACCTTCGCCTCGCTGCGTGCCAGATCCGCCTGCTCTCACACACATGGGAAGGGAGGGGCGTTGGCATGGGGAAGGGAGAGAGGGGCGCGAAGAGATGCTGTGGGGGAGCAGCAGGAACGCATGGAAGGTAGGTATGCAACATGTAGGGCTGATTGCAGGCTCTTCTAGTATCCCATCCATTGGATTCTGATGACTGGAATTCCCGCTGTATTTGCACACACCCACTCTCACTTGTAGTTGCTCACACACCACCACTCGACTGCATTCACAACACAACCCCTCACCCCCTTCCTTGCGCACCTTGATGTGAGCCAGGCTGAGCTTCTTTACGCTCTTCTTGACGGGCAGGGCGGACTGCTTCACCACCTCGCCGCACTGCAGCACCACCGCCTGCGACAGCTGCTCCAGCCGCTCCTCCTCCGCATCCTCACTCGCGCCTGCCCTTAGCCAACACTTGTGCGGCGGCTCAGCCTTGCAGGGCCCAACTCGCTGGGGAAAGATTGTGAAACATGGGGAGAGCGGTGGAAAGAGGGACGTCCGGCGGCAGATTGTTTGTGAGAAATTCATGCATATAAGTCAGCACATCACGTGCACTGGACGTGCATGTCACAATACATGGCTTGCCACAACGCATGGCACAACACTTAGCACAACTTATACCCTGGCACAACGACATGACTTGGCACAACTTATGGCACAATATACGCCATAGCAGTACCACATGGCATACCACAACACATGGCATGCCACAGTACTCATTCTGACCACTGCGCCAGCAAGGACGTACCTCCCTATCCTGGCGGCGCTGCAGGATCATGGCAAGTGAGATGACGTCGATGCGCTTCTCCCTCACTGTCAGCACGTGCTGCCGCCGCTCCCCAGTCTCGCTGGCGGACGGGAAGGCGGGGTGGTTCTCCCCGCAACTGAGGTGAGACGGCTTGCAGGCGCCGGCACAGCTGCAGGAGAAGAGGGCCCGTGTTCGCCGCTTCATTGACTGCATGCGACGCATCTGACGATCCGACTGTAAAGCACGTGATGTGACGAGATGGGAGGAGAAGAGGTGAAGGAATGATGTTAAAAAAAAAAGAGCATGCCCGATTCAACAACAACCGAGAGCATACACTTTACAAGTAGCATATACGACAAGAGAGATTGATAATTAACTAGAAAAAAAAAGAGGAAATCTTATGTGGAACCACGAACAGTGATTTGAAAAACAACACTCAATTGGGACTCCTAATGCTACGTTGACCATTTGATGAAAGTTCACAATGAACCATTTATTCGGCCTCTAACCTTCTCCACGAAGGTGCCCAGTTCTCTCACCTCGTCAACTCGAGTGTCCTTTGCGCCCAACTCCACGAGGCGGTCGAGAATGAGCGGATATGGCAGGTAGCGGCCGCGCCAACAGTTCCACTTGTACTTGAAGATGTGAGCGAGGTCAGCGGCTATAGAGGTGGCGACAAGGTTGCTGTCCTTGACGCTCATGAAGGCATCGACGATGATGGCGATGAGGAAGTTGAGGAGGATGAAGACCATGAAGACGATGAACATGAAGAAGAAGAGCATCGCGGCTATGAGGTCCCACGACTCCATGCGCTGGAAGAAGTAGGCCGACCCATTGTCGTTGAGAAGCAGCAAGAAGCACGAGAACATGGACTCTAGCACTGTGGAGAACTGCAAAGTGTGGAAGGGGGGAGGCGGGAGATGGGGAAGTTGTTGGGGTAAGACTTTCAAAAAAAAAAAAAAAAAAAAAAAAAAAAAAACTCGAAAATGCGGAAGGTTGGCAAACCGGAGGTCATGGTAAACTTGAGCACACAAAGTCTTGCTCAAGCAAAACAGAGTGTTTCTCATGGGGGGAGGAAGAGCAGTCGGCCTTCGATGCACTGAAAAACATTTTGAGTTCACCCCCGGTGCTAAGGCTCGTGCACCCATCTCGACCGTTCGAAGTTATAACCGACGCCAGCGACTTCACCATCGGCGCCCTTCTGTTACATGATATCGGCAATGGGCTGCAACCCATTGCGTACATGTCAGGCAAGATGCAGCCACCCGAGCGCAATTACCAGGTTCATGACATTGAAATGTGGGCCACCGTGCACGCATTTCCTGCCTGGCGCTGCTACCTGACGGGAGCCGACGTGATAGTCCGAACGGACCATAAGTCGTTACAGTACCTGCGAGCCCAATTGACGCTGAACCCGCGACAAATCCAATGGTTGGACTTTGTTGAGTCCAGCTTCCGCTACACCATCACGTACAAAAAATGCGCGAATCATATCGCAGACGCCCTAACCAGCTCATGGATGCAGACCGCCGCGGTCATAGTCGCCTAGTCCAATCCACTATTATCAAGACTATTCACCCACAGGTACAAGACGGGTCGCTTATTTAAGCGAAACCATCATCAACACATCAAAGAAAGGAAAGAACGAGCCCCACACATACCATCTCAAGTGCTCCTCCGAAGACGAGGTAGGCGTACATGCTGAAGCAGAAGAAGACCGTAAAGGAGAGCAGGAAGAAGTGCATCAGGGACGGCGTGGCGAGGGCGAGGGAGCGAGTGATGACGCCCAGATAGGGCTGGAAGTCCATGACTTTGAGTAGGCGAATCATCATGAAGAAGAGACTGGAGGGGAACAGGGAGCAGGGAAGGGAATTAGGCGGCGCAGAAGTAAGAGTGTGGTCGATTTGGGATGGATCATCAATCAATAATCGACAGCTAGACATGAGCAAACGGGCTGGGTAAAAAAGTTACGTGATTTTTTACCCGGCAAAAGACAATCGACACACATACGCACACATGCACGCGCGCACGCACACGCACGCACGCACATGCACGCACGCACGTACACACACAGACATTTGTGTGTGTTGAGGGCTAGGCGGCTCACTTGATGCCTTGGAGGGAAAAGTAGACGCCGCGGAGGTTGATGATGTTGCGCAGATCAGCGAAGGCCTGAGTGGCGCTGATGAAGCCTGTGGGCGGGTTGGGCACGGCCCAGTAGCGTGGCATCTCGAGAAGCGAGTGGTAGATGTCGTATCGTGGCTGCATGTCAAATGATTCCACATACCGCCACAGCACCACCCTGAGCACACCGACACACACGTGCAGATGTGGATGAGTGTGAGTTACTGCGGGCGTGTGGGGGGCGGATGAGCGGTGAGGGTAGGAGCCGTACGCGGGGTTCAACGTGAGATGATGAGCACTGCGTGCATCGCACGGCAAAGGCTACCATTGACAAACCTTGGCTGGTTCCTTACCAGATAACAACTGCAGCCACTTGAAGTGTGAGAGAGAGCATGTCGACCCAGTTCCACACAAGGCCAAAGTAGCTGAGCCAAGAGCCGTCGATAGCAGCGCGGTCGGCCATCTCCTGCAGCTCGCCACAAACATTCCAGAGCAGCCCCACCAGATACACCATCTCCAGCACCAGCCGTGCGATGTTGTCCGCCGATGCATCGTACATCGCCATGGCTGCCGGCTGGGACTTGATCGTTACTGCCATGCTGCCGCCCGTTGTCACTTTGCAATTCACAGTTGTCAGCACAAAAGTGAGCGACTCGCCTGCCATTAGGGGCAAAGGTGGTGGACGCAATGAGACGTGGGAGAATTGGACGGGACAGATCATTTAAGGTCGCTGAAGGAGAGAAAACATTCATGCCTTTGGCACGACTCACATTTCTGGTACACCAGAGGTTCACCTTGATTGGTCTAAAACAGTGCCAATTAAGTACCATTAAAAGTTATGAAGCTGACGTCCACACTGCGAGTTTTGAAAAAACACATGCGATAAAACACATTCTGGTCCAGCTGAAGTTGTGGTAAAAACTCAAGGCACCCACCGTTGAAAGTTATGAAGCTGACGTCGACTGTGCGCGTGCCATTGTCGATATAGCTTCCATCCACCAGGTAGTGCAGACGACGCATGGCCGCCTCGTAGTCGAGATTGATGTCAAACACCAACGGATACACCGTGAGGGAGTCCTGTATATAGACGGGTGCACAGAGCAATTCAGCATTAACAGGTTTGATCAAAGAGAATGGCATCAAGACCTTCCCGCTATTGCACAGATTTGATAAATTCATGCTTTTATGCTCGTATACATGGCTCACAACCTCACAGTAACACAACCCAACCCACCTTTGAGGTTGCACCCAAACCCACCCAATCCATTTTCTTATCCATTGTAACTCGGTATCCGAGCTCCACCATCCAGACACTGGTTACAGCTCAACTCTTCACACCTGTCGCATAGCGTATGGCAGTGCTTTGCACTGGCAGATTATACGGAGCAGAAATGTTTGAAGGAGCCATGGGTGACTGACCACGGGGTAGATGAATCCATAGGGGAGGTTCTGCGGGTTGAGGGTGTTGTTGTCAAGCTGGCTCATGTTGGCGCTGGCAGCGCTGTCGTAGATGGCCGACGTGGGCAGGAAGTGCGGGTTCACTCCAAACGGCTCCGTGGACGTGCCGTTGCTGCACCACCCCGCCAGGTGTAGCAGGCTGGGGAGGGAGGGGAGAGAGGAGGCAGAATTGGTGGGAGGGAAAGAGAGAGGGTGCAGGTGTGAGGAAAGGAGGATGGGAAGAGCAAGTGGTGGCCGTACTCACTCACAGTGACAGAATCAGCCACGCAACATGAAAGCCTGGAACGTCACACCTTATTCACCACTCAACCCACTAACCATGGCCACTCACCCCGATCCGTTGCACTGCTGCGTGCCCCATCGGTCCTGCTGCAGCACCAAGCCAATCAACAGACTGTCATGGAAAAAGTAGAGAGACAGGACGAAGGGGGATATGGAAGAGAATGGTTAGAAGCTGATTGTGGTGGTGAGCGGAGCGCAGGCTCTGATGGGTGAACAATACGGTAGTGTGCGGTGTAGCATGGTGCCTTCTGGCTGCGATGCGAGACTACACGGTTGACAGTGGTGGCTCTCTCAGTGGTACAAGACGGTGTAATATATAATCGAGCGGTGCACGCGATTAGATGAATGCTGTGTTGGGAAGGTGGTTGAAAATGTAGGAAAGGCATGGAAGGGCAAGGAAGAGCAGGCAAGCGCTGCACAAGTGTGGCGCCCAACAGGGCAGGGTTGGCATGACAGACAGGGAGGCACGGGGCCGTACCGGTTACGGTGTGACACGAGGCGGTTGGCAGCAAAACCCCTCTCAGCAGCAAAGGCGAAGTTGCTCTCTGTGTAGTTGGGGCCGTAGCGCTGCAGTGAGAAGGGGAAGTTGAGATTGGCGCCCACCGCCGTGGACAGGCAACAGGCTGGGGAAGGGGGAAGGGGAGGGTGGAGGAGAGTAAAGGGAGGGGTATGAGGAGGAGAGATCAGCAGAGATGGGAGGTCACGGAGAGACTGGAAGAAAGTGCAAGTCAGAAATCGAGTAGAAGGGAAATTTAGAATGGGAGACAAGGGATGGCAGAGCAAGGCAGGGGGCAAAAGGGGCGAGTGGATGGGAGAAGAGGGGTGACTGACAGCCGTCGTCGCGGCGTGTGTGGCCGGGCGGGCAGGCGCAGATGCCGGGGCCAAAGAGCGGGTCGACACACGCGCAGTCGCCGCCGTCAAAGGCGCATGCGGGCGTGTTGCACGCCCCATCGCACACCCCATTGCCCAGCCGCTGCAGGCGACACCCTGGCGAGCACTCGTACACTGCCGCGGAGACGGAGGAGGAGGAGGGCGTGGTGGTGTTGGTGGAAGTGAAGCGTGCAGTGCTCGAGAGAGTGCTACTCTCAGTGGCGTTCACAACGCCTGTCATGCGAGGGAGGGATGAGTAAGAGGAATGGATGGAGTAGGGATGAAAGAACAGGGAATGGTGAGGGTGAAAGAGATGAATAAACACAAGGGAAAGCAAGCATGGAAGGAAGTCACATCACAAATGCAGAGTGGCATGCCGTATGGCATGAAGCATGGCACGCAACATGGTATATATGCAGCATGACACGCGGTATGGCATATGGTGTGGTATGGCATGTGGTGGTATGGCATGCAAAGCTCACCAGCAACCTCAGCTCCTGCTCGTGCAGGCAGCACAGTGAGCAGAGACGCAGCAGAGGTGGAAGAGGAGGAGGAGGAGTCGTCAACAGAGAGAGTGCCGTCCTCGTAGTGGATGGTGATTGGCTCCTCAAACACCTTGCTGTATGCAAACGATCCGGGGGACCCGTCGTCCATCTCTGGTTGGAAGGAGAGAGGTCCAGAAAGGAGAGGAGCACATTGGGAGGAAGGATGGGGAGTAAGGATGGGGAGTAAGGATGGGGAGTAAGGATGCAGCATGAGGGTGAGATGGTAAATGTGACAGGACAGCTAAGATGGATTGGATGATTCAGGACTGGCCAAACGGGCCATCTGACCGCACAATGCCGTGCCTGTTAGGCGGAGAGAAGGTTCCTACGAGGAGAGAGTGAGCACACCCCGCCCCCCACTCACTCAGCACGCATGGCAGCGGCTCGTCAAAGGCGTCCCCGATGCCCACGTTCATGGGCGAGCAGGCCAGCTTGCGCGATACAGCCAATCGGTGCCCTCCGAAGCCCAGGAATAGCGGGTCGTCCACCTCTCCCATCCCCGCCACTGTTGGCGGTGGGAGTGGAGCAAGAGAGTGTTGGGAATAAGTGGTGCAAAAAAGGACAAAAGGTACATATCATGGGGTAGAGAGGGAGCAAGACAGATAAATTCTCAAAGCCACAAGAGTTGGTGACACAAGTGAAGGTGGTAGAGCTACAAAAGGGGAGGGCGTACCCTTGAGGGAGTGCGGGAGGTCGTCATCCCACACCCAGGTGACCTTGTCGCCCACATGGATGGTCGTGTTGTGCTTCACACCCGCGCGCCACTGCAGCCATGCTCCACCTGAAGGGAGACAGACAGAAGGAGGGGAACTGCCAGCGGCCATATACGATCCGACTGAGGTGTCATAATGACTGACAACACTCGGATCGGACATACACCAACCCATACATGCACTGTGCACATGTACCATTGAAGGAGACGACTGCGTCACTGAAGGAGTGCATGAGCGCGTAAGGGCGAGCCGCAGCCACGTCTGGCATGGGCATGACAGAGCTCACCTTGTGAACAGCCGACAGCGTCCGAAGAGACAACGGCGTCATTGAAGGAGTGCATGAGGGCGTTGAGGCGTGCAGGTGCTACGTCTGGCACGGGCGTCACTGTACTCACTCACCTTGTGAGCAGCCGACAGCATCGGAGGACACAACGGCGTCATTGAAGGAGTGCATGAGCGCGTTGAGGCTGGCCGCTGCCACGTCCGGCACGGGCGTGACTGAGCTCACAGCCGATGCCACCGTCTGCACGAAGCGCACCATGTGCTGCGCGGAGATCACGTGGCCGCCATGGCGGTACGTGAGGAACGCATGCATGTCGCCCATCGTCACCACCTGCTTCCCTTCCGCATTCAACAGCTGGCACTCGTCCATCGTCATCACAGGCCCTCCCAGCATGGTGCACAGGCACGCCACCATGTGCCACCGCACGCTGCCCGGCCCTCCCAGTGTGTGCGAGCGCTTTGATCCGGGCCCGTGGCCGGCGAGGCAGCGGTCCTTGGCCATGGTGAAGAGAGCGCGCGATGCTGCCACTTGCAGGACTGTCAGTCGCTGTTGGTCCGTGGCGCCCAGGAGCGACCAGAGGGAGGGCGCTGCAGGGTCTGCGTCTGTGGCGGCTGTGCCTTCCGCTGCCACATCTGCTGCTCGTGATGGTGATGGTGATGCTGCTGCTGCTGCTCGTGATGGTGGTGCTGATGCCACTTCAAATCTCTGTGCTTCCTGCGGGTACGCTTCTGCGAGTGCTGCTGTGGCAGAAGCAGAGGCAGAGGCAGCAGAAGAGGCGGCGGCAGGGGCAGCAAGAGAGCGCACTTCAACAGCATCGGCGTCGTGGGGGCCAGTGGCAGTGGAGGCGGGCCAACGGTCGTAGCTGTGAGAGTGGTGGAAGCGGTAAAGCGCCTGAGAGCAGCCATGCACCACGGATTGGGGAGTGGGTTGGGTTAGGAAGGAAAGGTTGTGAAAGACTGGATGGCATGGCTGTGTGAAATTGTGAAGCGAGTGGGGCAACCAGAGGTGCAAGCGCAGAAGTGAGGAGGGGAGTGTGACAACGAGCAAGCAATAACCGCATTCAGAGAGAGGAAACAACACACCGCGAGAAAGAAAACAAGAGAAGGATACGTAGAGGGATGGCAAGGAGTGAGGAGAAGAGCACCTTGCGGCGGTTGCTGCCAGACAGAAGAACCGTTGAGTCTGAGCCTGGATGGGACGCAGACAGTGGGTGCAGTGAGGGGGGTTGCGGCGTCCGAGGCGGGGAGAGGCAGTCAGTCAGTCCCACAAAAATTAGGAGAGGAGCAGGGAGAGGCAAGGTGGGATCAAGTGGACAGACTTGTAGAATCAGTGGAAGAAGTGCACATGAAGGAGGCTGGTATGTGGCAGGAATGGAAGGAGGTGAGGAAGGCGAGCGTGGGGTGCTGGCACATGCACCTAGCTAGTGCATACATACCTGAGACGTTGCATGGTGTGTTGGAAAATAATGATGCGATATCCGGCTGGAGAGAGTGGGTGAAGGGCATCGGAGGGGGAGATGTGTGGCAGGGGAGGGTGAGAAACAAGACAAGTGGGGTCAAGTGAGGAGATGAAGAGGAAGGGGGGAAAGCAGAAGAAGAAACGCAGCGGGGCAGTGCTGGCATGGAAAGGTACTGCAGGGCAGGTGGCTGCATGATAACCACTGGAATCACAGAGAACAGCAACACGCAGAAGTGCATGCGG
Source organism: Closterium sp. Naga37s-1 (assembly GCA_947471745.1). Classification (NCBI taxonomy): domain Eukaryota; kingdom Viridiplantae; phylum Streptophyta; class Zygnematophyceae; order Desmidiales; family Closteriaceae; genus Closterium; species Closterium sp. Naga37s-1. Next base: position 5,382 of record CANJKZ010000688.1, on the reverse strand, counting down.
CAGGCCAAGTTGGTCCATACAAGTATTGGAATCAATGGACGCACCAGGGGGCAGCTAAAGCCGGCGTAGGAGGTGATGGAGGAGGGTGCGACGATGCACATGCGCGCACAGTCCACGAACGCCCCTGCCACCTCCCTCTCCGTGAATGCTCGCCCGCATGTGGCTGGTAGACAGATCACCAGCCTCTCGCATGTCTGCACACATGCACAACGCACGCATGTATACAGTCAGTAGGGCATCACATGTAAAAGCATGCATTCACTTTTCTCCGGAAAATACCTGATGATATTTGAGTATGGTGTACAGCACGACTGCATACTCACATCACGACAAATGTCAGGCGCAGCACCAGCAGCGCCGCCACCTGGCTGCGTCTGGTTGGATACGTCCACGTCATCTTCAACCGCACAGGACCCCCACGCAACGAGCTCGAGGGTGGAGGCGGCGCCGACGACGGAGAAGCGGCGCGTGCCGGAGAAACGAGAACGGCGCGGAACGCCAGGCGGTGCGTAGGCCCCGCAGTCAAGCACCGCTCTGAACCTGGGCGCACCTTGCAGCACCTCTCTGTCCATCTCGTCCATCTCCGCGTCCTGCAGCACGTCCCTTGGCGACCGCGGCAAGCTCTCCCCCGTCGTGCTCTCCGCCGTCAAGCTGCGCTTAAAAAAAGCCCCCGCCGCGGCCGCCTTCCCCTCTCCGACCTCCGCGCCCTCCACGCCCTCTGCGCCCTCCGCGCCATCCGCGCAGCTTTCGTCGGAGCGCGTGCTGCTTGCCCGCCAGGCCCGCGGGCGGCACTGCCGCAGGAAGCCGCGGAGCCCCTTCTCGTCGCCCGCCGTGCTCTCGTGGCTGCTGTTGCTGCTGCTGTTGCCGCTGCTGCCCCGCGCTCCCTCACTCCCCGCGCCCTCTCCGCCAGCTCTCCCTTCCTCTGCCAACCTCTCCGCTTCGCTCTCTGCGCAATCCCCTCCCAATCTCCCGTCATCCTGCTCCTCCTCGTCTTCGTATCCCTCGGAGACGGCGGACGGATTGCACGTCGAGCTTGCTTCGACACGTGTCATGAGCTCCGCGTTTTGCGGCGCGAATCCGTGGCTATCGAGGAAATCTAATCTGTGATTCTTGCGGTTGCGAGAGCGCGAAGGCTTGCGCCTTTGATCCGCGGAGGAGGGCGGGAGAGTTGGAAATAGGCGGAGCGGAAGGGGAATTACAACTTGGCAAGGCAGAATTCAGTAACGCGTGAGAGAGAAGACCACAAATAACTCGTAAAGCTGCTTCTATAGGTAACCATCCAAGCAAACATCATTCTCAGCTGACCAAGCTGCGTTCGTAGCCTTCACAGTCAAACGCGATGGCTCGGCTAACCTGGAAAAGGCGTCGGATTTGGATCGAGCCCACATGCGGTAGTTGGCCGCCTCATACGCGTCAAACTTCTCGTCCAGCAAACTCTCCGACCGCGTTAACACCGCCCCGTCCCTTTCGCCATTCGCCTCCGCCTTCTTCTTCGCGCGCACCACTGCGACCGCCTCCGCCATGATCGCTACTACGGCGAGAGGCAAGAAGCAGAGCTGCTCGGAGTTTAGCTGCGCTGAGGTTTGGAGACTTCAAGTTAGGCCGCACACTACCTAGGGTTATAACGATTCGCCTTTCTGAGCGTGTTTGGCAGTTGGTGGAAAAAGGATACGCACATTTTTGAGAAAAAAAACATCATCTTGAACGAGAGGATGGTATACTGAAGCTGGGTGTCAGGAGGGGAGTGGTGGAGCAAAAACTGAAGTAGATAGCGTGTCTCAAGTGGGGATGCCGACAAGCATTGGGAACTGTCGAGAGAGGTGTACCGTCGGATACTTCACGGTCCAAACCCTGACAAATGTTTCAGGGTAGCTCTCTCATGTTTCGACGTTTATCAACATCCCTGCTTCAGGCACTCACCGCTGAGACATGGAAGGGGGAGTGTGAAGAGTAGCACGGGACGTGACGGGATGACAAAATAAGTTATTCGGTTTCGACGTCACAAATTCCTGAATTTCCTCCCAGCCGACTTTAGGTTCAATGAAGGCATTGAATCTTAGTGATTACAACTACCATATGACGATCCCTGCCACCAAGGCATTTGCGCTGCCAATATTTGTATATATATATATATGTTTTTTATGTTTTGGTTGTTTGGGCCCTACAACCTTTTTGCTCAAACAACCCACGCAAGCTGGTGGTCCAAAAGAACCGAAACATAAAGACAGCATGGGATTGTTAGTATACTGCACCACTACGATGCAAGACTGCTAGTACTCACAAAATGTTCACACCAGGGGCTCCTGCTGGTGGCAACCCTCCCCTGTCCTCAAAGGGCTCTTCCCATTAGCCACTGAGCCCTCCTTGAAAGACACCCGCCTCTCGGAGCCTTGCTTTGACGCCAACAAGCTTCTGCCTGCGCTCCCTCCTGCAATGCTCAGGTTATCTCGTATGCCCCTCGCTCTCTCCACCCCCTCCACTGCCCCCCTCCTGCCCCGCTGTGGCTGAACATCCGTGGCACGTCCCTCCTGCTTCCCGCTTGCTCCAGTGGCTGCGGGGAGTCCGTGAGGAGGGCACAGAGAGGCGAGGGCTCTGTGTGTGCTCGCCGCATGCTTGGAGCCGCTGACCGGCACCCTGGGAGCACCTATTGCGTGGGCAGCGCTTCCCGTGGGGGGCGTGCGGGCGAGGAGGTCAAGCATGAGCGCTTGCATGTCCGCCATCATGCCCCTCAGCTCCTTCACCTCTGCCCGGCTGCACGCCAAATCCTCCTGCTCTTACACACACACAGGGTGGAGAGGAGGTGGGGTTGGGTGGGGATGCTGTGCACGCATGCAGAGATTTCACGGCTGAATGGCTGCTTGCAGGCTCTTGCCAAGTCTCAGCCATTGGGAACCGATGACACTAACGCCCACTGTATCCGCACACACCCCCTCTAAGCTTTGTTCCCAACACACCAATCACCGCATTCCTTGCGCACCTTGATGTGCGCCAGGTTGAGCTTCTGAACGGGCTTCTTGACGGGCAGGGCGGACTGCTTCACCACCTCGCCGCCACTGCAGCACCACCGCCTGCGACAGCTGCTCCAGCCCCTCCTCGTCCACACCCTCTCCCTCATTTGCGCTCGCATTTGACCAACACTTGGACATAATGTCAGCCGTGTGGGGCTCGCCTTGCTGAAACAGATTGTGAAACATGGGAAGAGCAGATTAATGTGAAAAGTCATGCATAGAAGCCAGCACATCGCATTCACTGAATATGCAGGGCACAATACATGGATTAAAACAACGGAACAACACATGGAACAACATAAGCCATAGCACAACCACATGGCATGCCAGAAGTCATTTCTACAACCACGCCAGCAAGGACGCACCTCCCTGCCCTGGCGGCGCTGCAGCCACAACGCATGGCACAACATACCCTGGCACAACCACATGGCATGCCCGAGTACTCATTCCAGCATCCATGGCAGCAAGGGACGCACCTCCCTGTCGTGGCGGCGCTGCAGGATCATGGCGAGCGAGATGGCGTCGATGCGCTTCTCCCTCACTGTCAGCACGTGCTGCCGCCGCCACCCGCGACTCGCTGTCAGGCGGAGAGGCAGGTTGTTTGTTCCCCCGACCGAAGTGTGAGGACCTGCAGCCGCCGCCACAGCCGCAGGAGAAGGCTGGCTCGTGTGTGCCGCTTTAACGACTGCATGCGGCGCATCCGACGATTTGACTGCAACGCACACACGAATTAAATTAAAGAGAGGCTCTTGGTGGAAGCATTGGATTATGAAATAACTCAGCAGCAACAACCGCGAGCATACAGACCCGAAGTGCCTCTACGAAACAAGAAATAGATGATTGGAGAAAGAGATTGTCATACCAAGGTGGCAACGAGTATGAGCTTGTGCCCATCTCTCACCTCTTCCACTCGCGTGTCCTTAGCTCCCAACTCCACAAGGCGGTCGAGAATGACGGGATATCGCAAGTAGCGGCCGCGCCAACAGTTCCACTTGTACTTAATGATGTGTCCCAGGTCAGAGGTTATAGAGGTGGCGACAAGGTTGCTGTCCTGACGCTCATGAATGCATCGACGATGATGGCGATTGAGGAAGTTGAGGAGGATGAAGACCATGAAGACGATGAACATGAAGAAGAGCATTGCCGCTATAAGGTCCCACGACTCAAGGCGCTGGAAGAAATAGGCGGAGGAGTTGTCGTTGAGGAGAAGGAGGAAGCACGAGAACATGGACTCTAGCACCGTGGAGAACTGCAAAGAGTGGGAGGAGCGGGAGTGGGGCAGATTGTTTGGGTATAAGACGCAAAAATGGGAGAAATACATAAAGAAAAATGCAGGCTTGGCAATCAAAAAGGTAATAATGAGTGAGACACATACCATTTCGAGAGCGCCTCCAAAGACGAGGTAACCGTACATTGCTGAAGCAGAAGAAGACGGCAAAAGAGAGCAGGAAGAAGTGGAGCAGCGAGGGCGTGGCGAGGCTGAGGGAGCGAGTGATGACCCCGAGGGTAAGGCTGGAAGTCCATCACCTTGAGAAGGCGAATCATCATGAAAAAGACACTAGGGGGAATTGAGAGGTGGGGAGGAGGGAGAAGGGAAGGATGTTGAATATAGGATGTCAGCAAACTGAACGAAACCTGTGTGACACGAATAGTCGAACCTCGGGCCCTGTTCTCATGCTTCGGCCCAACCAGTTCAGGTTCGACTTTTGGTCCATCTGGGAAGACGTAGTGACAACAAAATTTGCCTTGTTCTGAAAAGCAAGGCAGCGCACTTGAAACCCTGATACTATGTCAGAATCTCAGCCACTAGACCACTGGGATAAAATGACTTGTTAAGTAACGGGTCAGTGCACCCATAACCTTCAGGCTACCGATCCTGTAACCCTTCTCCTATGATCAAAATCATGCATTTTCAATACAGGTCTTTTGACCCCCCCCTCTTTCACAGAGATGCCATAGGACACGGCACAGCAGCAACGCCAGCATGTGCGCACATGGGGTTTTTGAATCCGAGACCTTCGCTCCGATACAATGTCAGAATCCCAACCACTACACCACTGAGATAAAAATGCTTGTTAAGCAGCTGGTCGGTGCGCCCATAATCCTCCAAGCTAACGAGCCTGTAGCCCTTTCCTAAGCTGCACCATCGACGAGTACCCAGGTATATCGTCATCGATTCAAGCCAGTTCAACTGAACCAGATAAGTTTGCTCTGACTAGTGCATCCGTTCAAGTCGGTTTGACCCAAGTTAGTTCGCATTCAAATTTTGTTCGTTAAAGCCCGCGTCCCAAATTGCGGGCCGTGAGGGTCAAGTTTATAAAACTTCACGAAGTTGAGTGTCCAAGCTTTTGAAAGTCACGCACTTGCAATTTGG
>CANJKZ010000685.1:10000-24902 GCA_947471745.1 Closterium sp. Naga37s-1 | reverse complement strand
GGGAGGTGGGGCAGTGGGAGGTGGGGCAGTGGGAGGTGGGGCAGTGGGAGGTGGGGCAGTGGGAGGTGGGGCAGTGGGAGGTGGGGCAGTGGGAGGTGGGGCAGTGGGAGTGGGACAGCGCCTGCAAACGGCTGCGCCTGCAAACGGCTGCGCCTGCAAATGGCTGCGCCTGCAAAGGTGCCGAGCGTCACAGGGTGCACGCACGGCGTTGTTGTGCTGTTGCTCGTGAGAATGCTCAGAAGCGACCCGTTTGTTCGAGCCAGTCAGCTCTCATTCCGCCCCTCCCCCCTCTCTCCCCCCCCCCCCCCCCCCCGTCGCCACCACATGCAGCCATCCTCCCAGCTCTTCCTCTTTGTGTGCCACCCCGTTCCTCCCCCGCCCCACCCCGCCCCACCCCAACCCCCCGGATCGCAGATTCCACCTCCCCCTCTGCCGCCCCCGCACTGCCCCCGTGGGAGCAGCGCCAGCACTGTGTGATGCTGGGCACCTTCCGCCACGCACCCAACGTGGACGCCGTCGCCTGGCTCGCCTCCCACATCTGGCCTCTTATCCGCGCCCAGGTCCGCCCATGTCTCACTCTCTCACTCTGTCACTGTGACTCGTCACAGCTTGCACTGCTCCCTGCTTCCTCCTCTGCGTGCTCTCCTCTCCCCGCTCCTTACTTGACCACTTCTCTGGTCGTGCTGTCGCCCCCCCCCCCCCCCCCCCCCCCCCCCCACCCCCCCCTTTTGCCTCACCCTGCCATGTGCCTTTCTCCCCAAACCCCACCATCCCCGCTCTTCTACCCTACTGATGATATGCGCAGCTACCAATGGCAGAGTGCCACGTGTACGGCTCCTACGTCACAGCAGCCATCTCGTCCCTGCACAACCCCTCGTCTGGCTTCATCATTCGCGGCCACGCCCCCTCCCTTGACGTCCTCGCCTCCTACCGAGGTCAGCACACCTCCCCCCTTTCCTTCCCTCCCATGCCTCTGTTATCGCTTTGCACCCATCCATATCTCACCATTCTCAGCTCTTCAGCCACCTGCATGGCCGTGCTCAGTCCATATTCCCCCTTGTCCTCCCTCTCCCCTTCCCTCCCCTTCCTTCCCCTCCCCTCCCCTCCCCTCCCCCTCCCCCTCCCCTTCCCCTCCCCTTCCCTCCCCTCCCCCTTCCCTCCCCTTCCTTCCCCTTCCTCCCCTCCCCTCCCCTCCCCTCCCCTCCCCCTCCCCTCCCCTCCCCCTCCCCTCCCCTCCCCTCCCCTCCCCTCCCCTCCCCTCCCCTCCCCTCCCCTCCCCTCCCCTCCCCTCCCCTTCCCTCCCCGACCTGCCCTCTCCCCCATCCCTACTCCCCTGCCCCACGCAGTGCTGCTAGCGCCGCTGCGCTATGGGGCGGGCATAAAGGGCAAGGTCCTCGACAGCTGGCGCCACGGCACACCCGTGGTCACCACCCCCATCGGCTCCGAGGGCATGGGCGGCAGGGGGGGAGGGTGGGGGGAGGAAGAGCCAGGGGTGGGGGACACGGGGGTGGCAGAGGGGCAGGGAGAGGGGTGTGGGGGGCAGCAATGGGGGGGGTTGTGTGGGGCGGGGGATGCAGAGGCGTTTGCAGCGGATGCAGTGCGGCTGTACAGCGACCCTCAGCTCTGGGACTCATGCCAATCCACGGTGCGCTGCCTTCCTTGCACTGCCTCCCTTGTGCTGCCTTCCTTGCACTGCCTCCCTTGTGCTGCCTTCCTTGCACTGCCTCCCTTGTGCTGCCTTCCTTGCACTGCCTCCCTTGTGCTGCCTCCCTTGCACTGCCTCCCTTGTGCTGCCTTCCTTGCACTGCCTCCCTTGTGCTGCCTCCCTTGCACTGCCTCCCTTGTGCTGCCTTCCTTGCACTGCCTCCCTTGTGCTGCCTTCCTTGCACTGCCTCCCTTGTGCTGCCTCCCTTGCACTGCCTCCCTTGTGCTGCCTTCCTTGCACTGCCTCCCTTGTGCTGCCTTCCTTGCACTGCCTCCCTTGTGCTGCCTTCCTTGCACTGCCTCCCTTGTGCTGCCTTCCTTGCACTGCCTCCCTTGTGCTGCCTTCCTTGCACTGCCTCCCTTGTGCTGCCTTCCTTGCACTGCCTCCCTTGTGCTGCCTTCCTTGCACTGCCTCCCTTGTGCTGCCTTCCTTGCACTGCCTCCCTTGTGCTGCCTTCCTTGCACTGCCTCCCTTGTGCTGCCTCCCTTGCACTGCCTCCCTTGTGCTGCCTCCCTTGCACTGCCTCCCTTGTGCTGCCTTCCTTGCACTGCCTCCCTTGTGCTGCCTTCCTTGCACTGCCTCCCTTGTGCTGCCTTCCTTGCACTGCCTCCCTTGTGCTGCCTTCCTTGCACAGCCTCCCTTGTGCTGCCTTCCTTGCACTGCCTCCCTTGTGCTGCCTTCCTTGCACAGCCTCCCTTGTGCTGCCTCCCTTGCACTGCCTCCCTTGTGCTGCCTCCGTTGCACTGCCTCCCTTGTGCTGCCTCCCTTGCACTGCCTCCCTTGTGCTGCCTCCCTTGCACTGCCTCCCTTGTGCTGCCTCCCTTGCACTGCCTCCCTTGTGCTGCCTCCCTTGTGCTGCCTCCCTTGTGCCCCCCTCGTGCTGCACGTGCCACTCTCCCCTCGCATCACTACCCCACCAGGGCTGCCTGCGCCCCCATCCGTCTCGTCGCCCTGCCCGCCTTCCGCCTGTCTGCCCGTGTCGTTTCTGTTCCTTCTGTGACCTCCCAAGGCTGTCCATGCAACCTCTCCCAAGGCTGTTGCTGCGTTTGCTCAAGGTTGTTGGTCCGTTGGACCTCCCAAGGCTGCTCTTTTTCCATGCGTGCGCAACACCGTCCATCCACGACCACGCCCTCTGTGTCCCACACCCCCCTCCGTGCCTGCACGTGCGTTGGCGCCTGCTCAAACCCCTGTGTCCCATGCTCGTGCGTGCTCCCAGGGCCGCACCATCCTCCAGCATCAGTTTGGCATGCTCACCAATGGGCCTGCTCTCCTCGCTGCACTCTCCGCTGCCAAGAGGAGCATGCGTGATAAGAGACTGCGTGACTATACTAGGGTGAGTGCAAATCTGAATGTTTTCCATTTTGGGCAGGCAAATGTTAGTGTAGCAAACCACTGCAAACAAATTCATGTTTCATGAGAAATGCGTATAAGCTGAGAACAGGCTGGCAGTTTTGTCAATTGTGGAAAACAATCAAAATTGGCCAGATTGTTCTCAGGATGTAATTCTGTTCTGACCCATATTTCCCATTGCGGATCTGCAATTGCAGACCATCTTGTGGCATGACAGCAACAGGGCAACCGAATACTTCTCACGATGGATTGAGCTCAAAGAAAAAGGTGCAAGACCATCACAGTGAATCGCCAGCCCACATTTGCCATGGTTTTGGAAACACCTGCATGACAACTAGTCCTGGCGACACTATCTAGCACTTGTTATTTTGTCGCATGATGGCTGGGGGTAAAATTCGTATGCATCAGCCCAGCTAATTCTCTTCAAAAGAAAGATGTGCAAGTGCAATCAAGTTTGAACACTTGACTGCATGAGCTACCAAATGCTGGGCCACATCTAATGCAATTCGGCTGGACCGGGTTATATCACTTGGTAACTCCCGTATTAGCAGTGAGGCTCTCCGTTGCAGCCATTGGCATGAGAAGCAACTGGGCTGCACAAGGTCACTTTTGTTTGTTAATCTGAACCTAAAACTTCACAACAATAATGTTTTCCCTTGTTTTGTGAGCTATCGCTGCTTAGAAAATACCCGGCTTTTGTAGAATGACCGCCTGACACCGAAAACGAGTAAATGCTGTGCCTGGGTGCTTTGGAAATCTTACGAGATTGAACAATGTATGTGGCTGTCGTTCAATCCTGGATAATCTCCGAAAGAACGTTCTGGTCTTGATTCCCAAAGTTCAGGAGAATGCCACATCAGGTGGGGTCAGTCAAATCAGTTCGCGCATTCTAACAACCACACCGTCCACGGTTGTTGGAGCTCCACGTCAATTTGCCGTGGCAGCTTTGCCTTGACAGCTCCGCAGCGCGTAAAGCTCCCGAATGCACGGGGAGGCACATGGGGTCGTGGTTGAAATGATGTGTTGCACATGCTACCGTCCTATGTCCCACGAATCGCCAGTCAGATCCCGTGTGGGGTGGTGCAAGTGGCTACTTCTTGAACTCGACCGCAGAAGTTCCACCCTGTCATTCATACACTGCAACGTACCATAATCCTCTAGACCGTACACGACCCATCACCTGTAAGTGAGACCTGAGGTGATTTGGAAGTGACCCCCACCAGCCCAGCCGTCCCTTGCGTCACGAAACAGATCGGAGCAGAAACAGGAACACACGGAGCAGAGCAGACTCGCACAGAGCAGAGCGGAACGAAAACTGGACCCAACAGCACGGGATGAAAGAGAGGGAAAGCAGCAACGGAATAAGTAGATCTCACTTCACCCTGACTCGCACTCGGCTCGGACTTGTGCTGGGGGGCATGCTATGGACCATGGCCCACCCACACTTGTATTTTCTCCGCTTCTACGTTTCGTGCAATTAAAGCTGTAAAGGGGAAAGCTGTACGCGTTTGCTTTGGTCGTATTCATGCGAGCGGGAAAGTAGCGGGCAGCATTGCACAGTAGATGGCGTCGACTCGTGTGCGTTCCCGCACGGCGTTGCCGCGCAAAACGACAGAGTCGTTACATCGCCATTGGCCCAGTGCCACCCATGCCCAGAGCAGGCCCCACCCCGCCCAATCCGCCATCGTCCGGCACGGACCGCCCCTGCCGCACCGCCTAGTAGCATGCGGACGACGAGCAAGCCAGTCGCGGCATTCGCAGCGGCCGTTGCCCCCCCAGCATGCGCGCCCTCCGAGTGCGGTCGAGATTCGTCGCACACACCGCCGCATGTGCTCAGCCTCCGCGAGTCCCGACCCCCGACACTCTCCGTTGCCCGTCACAGCAAGGCATGGACGCCGTTGCTCGTAACAGCCGAAGGCATCATGAGCTCAGCGCAGCGCAGAGCAGCGCGAGGAGAGAGGGACGATATAGAGAGTGTCCGCGGCGTCTCACTCCACAGTATTCTCTCCGTCCGCACAATACAGCTCGCTCGTCGCAGCGTTCGGCTCACACCTCGCCTATTAGTAGCGCCAGAGACCGCTATTCTTTCGAAGCTAACAAATCGAGCAACCTCGCCTTCTGTGTGAAACCACTGCCCACGTTAACAACAACGCTTATACGAATTGGAGCTAGTTTGCTCTTTCCGCCTAGCAGCATTGCGGTGGTAGTTCCGCCGAATCTTCCCGCTTCTCCACCATTGCTCGCCGCCCTCAGCCCGCGCCCGTTGTTTTGCTGCCGCGAGCAGCCCTGCCGCGCTGCAGATCCCGTTCGCGAAAAGGGTCGGCCTTCAAGATGCGAGCGTCGCACGTTCGCGACATAATGCCGAGATCGCACGCGGGTGTCGCCGCGATGGAGGCAGTCGCTGAAAGCCCCTGCCCCATTACCGCAGCAGCGGACGTCGGTCACCGCGCGCGCGCGCCGCAGCTCCGCCAGCGGGCACCCGCGGAACAATCGGCGGGCTCCGAGTCACGCCCCGCCCGGCCTTGCGCTGGCAGGAGAGCGGCGAATGCGCCCCGCTCGCGGCAATACTTGGCGCGATGGACCCCCGAGGTGAGCTCCCCCGCGCCCCGCCCCTCCGCGCCCCTCCGCACCCTTTACGCCTCCTCCTCCCACCCCTCATTGCCTTCTCCTCTCTCTCCCCGTCTCCTCCCGCGCGGATGCGATTCCATCGCAGGAATCAATTCCCCTTGTCTCAATTCTTCTGCTTTCTCTCTTTCTCTCTCCTCCACTCTTCCCCCCACCCCATGCGCGCAGGAGGACGCGGTGCTATTGGAGCACGTGATGGCGCACGGCACGGCGGAGTGGGGGCAGCTCAGGGCGAGCGGCCGACTGCCGCTGCGCGACAACAAGGCGTGCTGCAACCGCTTCCTCCTTCTCAAGAGGTATGCTACAGCCGCTTCCTGCTGCTCAAGAGGTATGCTACAGCCGCTTCCTGCTGCTCAAGAAGCCAATGGCTGACGTGTCGCCATGGCCGCTCGCCTCTGGCCTCTCATCCTCATCCGTGCTCTCGTCTCTCTCCTGACCCTTGTGTGCCTCACAGGAAATTCCTCCTACTCGACGACTATCATGAACAGCAGCAGCAGCAGCAGCAGCAGCAGCAGCAGCAGCAGCAGCAGCAGCAGCAGCAGCAGCAGCAGCATTACCAGCTGCCCCAGCAGCCCCAGCACTACCAGCACCGCCACGAGCACAACGGTCAGCAGCAGCACGACATCTCCTCCTGGCTGCGCCTGCAGCACCATGCTCACCCCGCCAACCTCCCCTTCTGCTTCCAACCGCCTGACACCGCACTGCACCTGTTTGCCACCGCGCCACAGGCCTACCCGCAGGCGACTCAGGCAAGGCAGCAGTCGACTGCACGGCTCGGCGGGTGCGAGGGCGAGTGGATGGGGAGCAAGGCGGACGGGTGCCCTGAGGGGGCCACGTGGTGGGAAGGGGTGATGGACCCTCATGGGCTGGGAGGCGCTCGCATGGGCGCACGAGGGTGGGATGGCGCGGAGCAATGCGGAGGTGTGCGTGAGTCTGTGCTTGGCAAGAGTGCACGCGTGCAAGGCAAGGCTGTACCGCTGCAGCGACAGACGGACCCAGTGATGCAGCAGCAGAGTCACTCGGCTGGCGTGGAGCAGGCTGTGAGGACAAGCGCCTGTGCTGCTCCATCAGCATGTGCGACCCTGCTGCATCCGCGCCCCGCCCCCTCTGCACTCCCTGCTGCTTCCACTCGCCTCACTCAATGCCCACCAGTCGCTCCTTTCATGCTGCCCGCATCACCGCCGTCAACCCATTCTGCCGCTGCTACCCCATGCGCCCCCAGCCCTCTCTCTGCAGCCTCGTCGCTGCCCTGCCTGCTCCACAACCTCCCTGCCCTCCACCCTCTCCCCCTCCTCGCTGCGGACGCTCAACTGCACGCTCCCCATCCCCTGCCTGCACTCCCCTGCACCACCGCTGCGCCCCCTGCTGCTCCTGCTCCTGCTGGTGATGCCATGGGCACATGTGTGGGGGCGGGGCCGTCAGACGGACAGCCCCAGGCTGATCTGGACAGGTGGGTCCTGGAGCAGGTGGGGCTCATGGTGGGCGGCCGGGGGGGTGCTGCGCCTGGGGGTGCTGCGCTGCTTGCAGATGTGAGAGGGAGGGGAGAGGGCGGAGTAAGTGGAGATTTGGAAGGAATGGGATTTGCCACAGGGGAGGGAGGTATGGGGCATGGGGGAAAGAGGACAAGGGTGAGTGGCGGTGGGGAGTGGGATGCGCAGCAAGGGGAGGCGTGCATGTGGGAGGGTACTCAGAGTTACTGTGAAGGGTGGATGGGCGGAGAGGGTGCGGGGAGAAAGAGGCTTGAGAAGGAAGGGGAGCGAACGATGCCAAGGCAGGAAGGCGGCCAACGGCATGCTGTTGGCAAGGAGGGATTCCAAGCTTGTGACCTTGAGGGCTTGATGATTTCAAACGACCAACTCCTGCTTGCTCTGCAGAGTGCCGCTAGTGCTGAAGACATAGATAGTTTCGTAGATCGTTATAGTGATTTTACTCTCCTTGAGAGAACTTGAGCTCTTTAGTGTACCGGTAAATGCTTTCCACCAACCGTATTATTATATACCAATATGCATAGTGGAATCTTTCACACCATTCTGTAGCTGATTGGATGCGAATTCTGTATAGTATACTGATTTGTAATGCACAAGCTTTGTAGTGAAAAACGCATATGCATATAAATAGGCATTATTATTTGCTGGTACTGGTCAGGCTTTGTAAAGCTTGTGTCTTGATCTGCATTTCAGAGCATCCTACAGGTGCGTCCTTCTCCAGCTCATCACCACCACATGTAGCTTGTGGCTGTCGTTAACGGATATTACCTGAGAAATGGGAAGTTTTGTCCTCGGACCTTCTGGAAGCTGCATCCTTTTTTTAGACCAATCAATCACGACGCTTCAACCCTCCCTGGTTGTGGGAGTTCCACGTCACCTCATCGTGGCACTTCTGCCGGGAGCGTCGCATGATCACATCACATGGCGTCCTCGTGGCTCCGATCTCGACTCTCGAACCCATGATTGGAGGGGACGGGCGAGCAGTGTGTATGGCATGCGGAATTTGCGCCACCGTAGCGTACGACTCGGCGCCTGTAATGCTGCCGCTCAACGCGCAGGCTCACGTGACGCATCGCAAGTAAGTACACATACAAGTCACATGGCGGACTCGCCTTACTAGTCACAAGCTCTCTACCCTCCGCACCTTTTCACTCTCTCCTCCCGTTACAGCTTCGGTCGGTAACTGGTTTCTTGAACAGGCTCGTCCCAGTTCCTGCATCCTCAGGCCTCCCCGCAAGTGGAGCTTTACGGCGAATGCGAGTTCCGGAATTCGACTGCTGCCCTCTTTTCCGCTTGCTCCTCAGCGTGCATTAGCTGGCGATGTAGCATCAGTGCCATCTCCCGACAGCACAGTGTTTCTCGGACAGAAATTCGCGAATGTCATGCGTCCGAAGGAATGAGAAGCGACGTGTTCAGACAGATACTGTACTCTCGGAGAGTCTCGTTGCGACGGATACTGTTGAGACGCCTGTGGAGATGGAGCCGACTTACGAGTCTCGTTGCGCTGCATCCACGTCCTTTCGGCGCTCGTCGCGCCTTTCATCGATTGTTTTCCAAGCCCCGCAGATTACAAATCTCGTCTCACGAACACAAATCTCAACGCTTTCGTTCTTCGTCCAGAACCTCCAGGCTCAAATTAGAGTGACAATTGCGTGCGACGCCGCCGCAGTGTGGAGGCCACGACCCATCGCTTCCCATCAGCCTATATACAGCATTGCAGGAAGTCGGAGCAGGACCGCTATCCTAAACCTACCCCGCATTCTGTAACTGTCTGCGAACAACACCCATCTGCGACACTCGGTGTGGCGAAGAGTGACGAAATTATGCCAATGTCGCACGAGGTGGGATGGCATTACGATGCGGCCGCGATCGACGCGACTGTGGCGAGCTGCTACACCACCGACAGCGATGACGCTCGTCCGCCGCGACTCCACGAGTCTGTTGCCGCAAGCCCGCCAATGCGACGTGTCGACTGCAGGCGAGCGGCGAATGCGGGGCGGTCTCGGCAGTACATGGCGCGATGGACGCCCGAGGTGGGCTCTCGCCTCATCCCCACCAGAGCGCGCCACGATTTCCTCAATGGCTACAGTTCGTGCTCTCGTCCTCGTCCCCTTCCCGCGCCTCAGGAGGACGCGGTGTTAGGAGCACGTGATGCGTCGCCTCCCTCACCCCACCTTGTCGCCCTCAATTCTTCTGCTTCCTCTCTTTCTCTCTCCTGTCCCCCCTCCTCCCCCTCCTTATAGCGCGCCGGAGGACGCGGTGCGGTTAGAGCACGTGAAGCTTGTGTCCCCTCGTCTCAAATCTCCTCCTTTCACTCTCCTCACCCACCCCCACCCCCTCTCTACCGTTGTGCCAGGAGGACGCGGTGCTATTGGAGCACGTGATGGCGCACGGCACGGCGGAGTGGGGGCAGCTCAGGGCGAGCGGCCGACTGCCGCTGCGCGACAACAAGGCGTGCTGCAACCGCTTCCTGCTGCTCAAGAGGTATGCTACAGCCGCTTCCTGCTGCTCAAGAGGTATGCTACAGCCGCTTCCTGCTGCTCAAGAGGTATGCTACAGCCGCTTCCTGCTTCTCAAGAGGTATGCTACAGCCGCTTCCTGCTGCTCAAGAGGTATGCTACAGCCGCTTCCTGCTTCTCAAGAGGTATGCTACAGCCGCTTCCTGCTTCTCAAGAGGTATGCTACAGCCGCTTCCTCCTTCTCAAGAGGTATGCTACAGCCGCTTCCTGCTTCTCAAGAGGTATGCTACAGCCGCTTCCTCCTTCTCAAGAGGTATGCTACAGCCGCTTCCTCCTTCTCAAGAGGTATGCTACAGCCGCTTCCTCCTTCTCAAGAGGTGTGCTACAGCCGCTTCCTCCTTCTCAAGAGGTATGCTACAGCCGCTTCCTCCTTCTCAAGAGGTATGCTACAGCCGCTTCCTCCTTCTCAAGAGGTATGCTACAGCCGCTTCCTCCTTCTCAAGAGGTATGCTGTAACCGCTTCCTCCTTCTCAAGAGGTACCTTCCCTCTGTGCCGCGCCACTCCCTCGGCTTGCGCCTATCTCTCCCGGCCTTGCGCCTATCTCTCCCGGCCTTGCGCCTATCTCTCCCGGCCTTGCGCCTATCTCTCCCCGCCTTGCGCCTATCTCTCCCGGCCTTGCGCCTATCTCTCCCGGCCTTGCGCCTCACTTCTCCCCTGCCTTCCGCTTCTCCTCTTCCCCCGCGCCTCGCAGGAAATTCCTCCAGCACGAGCAGCAGCACGAGCAGCAGCAGCAACAGCAGCAGCCGGAATCTCCCTCCTGCCGACGCCCGCAGCAGCCTCCGCACCCTAGTGCTCGCCCCTGCGGCCTGCAACCGCGTGACACCGCACTGCACCCCTCGTCATGCCATTTGGCGGGCACCGCAGCAGCAGCGGTCCACCTGGAGGCGTCCGTCGGGGCATTCGTGAAGGCCACTCATGCGCCTCGCACAATTCACGCGCCTCACTCGACTCGCACGACTCACACGACTCGCGCGACTCATGCGACTGACATGGCTTGGCAGAGCGACTTGCTGAATCCGGCTGCGCCGCGGCAGCAGCAGGCCCGTTCGCGCCTGCTCGAGCAGTCACTTGCGTGGCGCACAGTGAAGGCGGGCGGGTGGCAGGGGAGCGGGTGGCAGGGGAGCGGGTGGCAGGGGAGCGGATGGCAGGGGAGCGGATGGCAGGGGGCTGGTGCCCCGTGGCATGGCATGATGGACCGCTGGCTTGAGAGCGCTCTGATTGGCCCATGCTATGATGCCGTGGGGATTGAGAGTGCGAGTGAGAGGAAGCGCATCAAGACTGCTGGGGCTGAGTGCAACGCCCAGCACGGCCGGCAACAATGGCATGCTCTGATGCAGCAGCCGCAGCCGCAGCAGCAGCAACATGACTCAATACAATTCAGAAGGTGCAACGAGCAAAGTGTGAAGGCAAGCACTTGTTCCTCCTCTGCCCTGTCCTCCTGGCATGGTGTATCTACTGCTCCCCCTGCCACCGCTACTGTCACCTCCGCCTTGAATCACATGCCGCCTCACACCCCATCTCTCTCCCCACGCCCTCCCGCTCCTACTGCAAGTGACGCCACTGCAGCCCAGCCTGCCGCCCACGCCGCCCCGCAGTGTGCCGCCCAGCGCCACCTGCCGAAGGCCTTGTCTCCACCCCCTCCGCTAAGTGTACTACTGGATACCCTGCCCCCCCTCCCTCCCCTCTCCCCTCTGCCTCCCCTCCCTCCCTTCCCCCTTTCGCCTGGCTCCGAGCTCCCGGCAGTCCCTGCCGCTCCTTCCAGTGCTGCTGCTGCCACGTGTGTGGGGGCAGGGGCACTGGAGGGGCAGCGGGAGGTGGATCTGGACAGGTGGATTCTGGAGCAGGTGGACCTCATGGCGGGGGGGCAGGGGGGTGCTGAGCAGGCTTTTTGGGCTTGAGACGTCAGAACTTGTGATGGGGGCCACGGAAGCACATGATTGTGGCCAGGTGTGAGGGACAAGTAGATGGCGAGGTGTGTGGGGAATGAGAGAAAATAAGGTAGCATAATGCAGCGTGGGGGGAGTGTGGGTGGGCAGCAGGCAAGAGCCCGTGAGGAGGGAGAAAACAGCCGATCTGAAACCTGGAAAGGAGAGGAGTAAGGGCGTGTAACTTTGCTCCGACCAAGCCCAAAATCCGACCAAATGGCCGGATCAGGCGAAAGCGAAAAGTGTAACCTATAGGCGAGCCCCGTCAAACATTTCGAGCACAACGACCATTCTGTTTGCGAGGACGCGGAACAACCACCCTAAACCACCCCCGTAATTTGTCGGAGAAAGTTGCTTTCCCAGTTTCAGCATCGAACCGGATGTGGAAAGTAGTGAGCGCGGGTAGATTAGAGTGTTCAGCAAAATAACGGTGGTATAAAATCACTCTCTGTCAAGGATGACTACTAAGTAATTACAATCTGTAGGTGTAACCCTACAACTTCGCAATCATCAGAACCGCCCATGTAGTCGACCATTTCCTTTGATCGAAGCAAATTTACTCGCCCTAAGACTCATAAGGCAGAATGTCCTAAGGATGAGAAGGGATGGAGCAATCTTTTGAGAAGGTTGCGGACCTTTTTTACAATGGATAGGCATCTTTAGGTGTACATATAGGGATGCTCAAACTGCGTTTGATATGCCAAGATCTTGAGCAGTCTGGTTATGCTTCAACTCCCAAGCTTTCAGGCTTGTACCCTATGGTCAGGGCTCAAAATTGGTTTTCGGCCACCCTGTCAAATCAGGGTGCCAGCCAGGGCCTAACCTGATTGGTAGGATAAAACATTCGTTAGCCTGGCAAATTCAGGGTAATAAAACAATTAGCCTAAACCATAGGCTATGGTATGCACCCATCCGTGTACATTGTCTGAGAGAGCAGCAAGTAGAGAAGAAAGAGCTGTCAGAATCTAGCAGCAGGAATGATTGAACTATCAAAGAATTGGGTACAAATATGAAACCCTAATGTGGGCTTTACCCCATATTGGCTACCCCACTACAGCCTAAACACATATAGCATATATAATATTTGACACACCCCCATAGGCAAAGTGGGGGAGAGCAAGGGGTCACAAGACCAGTCAAGAGAAGCAAAGCAAGCTCAGGGTGGATCACAACGTCACCACACACACTGAGCACAAGCAAAGGGCCACAAGGCCAGTTCACATGCAGAGGTATATATGCAACACCAACAGCACAGTGATCTCTACCTAGCAGAGCAAACATGCAGGTATATATATAGATCACAGTACAAGCAAAGTCTACAGCAAGTGAGGAAAAGTGGGCACAAGGCCTAACAAAGTGCAGAAACGCTGATGATCACCAGACGGAAGTGCCTTGGTGAATATATCAGCAGTGTTGGCCCGAGTGGCCACGTGAGCAAGACGAAGCTGACCACGCTGCTGCAACTCTCGAGCCAGGAAGTAACGCAGAGCGATGTGCTTCGTTCTGTGCTCCAGTCTGTGCTCCTCACACAAGGCAATGGCGGCCTTGTTGTCGACGTACAGCACTGGAGGAGAACGAGGCCGCTCTCCCAAGTCGGTCAGCAGGTAGGTGAGCCAGCGTAACTCCTGTGCAGCCATGGCTGTGGCGTAGATCTCAGCCTCACAACTGGAGCTGAGAACTGAAGACGAGCGTGTAGAACGCCAAGAAAATGAACCAGAGCCAAGGCTGAAGGTGTAACCCTGTGACGACCGCTGCGTAGCCTGGTCGCCAACCCAAGATGCGTCTGAGTGCCCAGTGAGGACAATGTCGCTCCGTCCTCCAAGCACGAGCCCCATGCCCGATGTACTGCACAAGTAGCGTAGTACCCTCTTAGCAGCATCCATGTGCACCTTTCGGTGCCGACCAGGAGCCACGTAGCGAGCTAGAAGGCCAAGAGGGTACGCAAGGTCAGGACGAGTGCAGGTCATCAGGTACATGAGGCAGCCCACTAGCTCTGGGTAAGGACCACTCGGCTCTACGTGTCAAACATTATATATGCTATATGTGTTTAGGCTGTAGTGGGGTAGCCAATATGGGGTCTTTGCCATCTCCATAACACGGCTGGCAGCACGTTCCAACCCTGTCGCTCCCATCGCTGCTTCCGCCTGTGCTGCTGCACTCCCCTCTCCCCCCTCCTCGTCGTCCTCTTCTTGCGCATTACTCCCCCCTCTGAACATGCTGTAACCCAGGGTCCAGAAGGCAGTCGATCCGCTGGAAGAGTGGAGGGGGGGGAGTGGAGGGTGGGGGAGAAAGACGGGACACAAGGGAGGATGCAAAGAGGGCAGCATGTCCCTGTTACTCCCCCCTCTAAACATGCTGTAACCCAGGGTCCAAAAGGCAGTCGATCCACTGAAAGGGTGGAGGGGTGGTGGGTGGGGGAGAAAGAGGGGACACAAGGGAGGATGCAAAGCGGGCGGCATGTTCTTGTTACTCCCCCCTCTGAACATGCTGTAACCCAGGGTCCAAAAGGCTGTCGATCCGCTGGATGGGGTTGAGGGAGCGGAGACAGAGGGGAAGGAGAGCATGCAGCAGGGTGTGTTTGAGAGGGTCCAGAAGGGTTTCATATTTGTACCCAATTCTTTCATAGTTCAATCATTCCTGCTGCTAGATTCTAACATGGTGTCAGAGCACTAGGTCCGTAGGACCGTCTTTTTTTTCCGGGCCCACCTACCGTTGCGGTTACCGCGCTACCCCACGTGTTGTCCTGTGCCTGCCTGCCTTGCCTTGTGACGTGCTGCGCTGCGCGCGCCGTCCTGCAGCCCTCGTGCTGCCTACTGCTGCCCTAGGCCAGCGCGCCGCCCTTGCAGGCCCGTAAGGCCCGCGCGCCGCCCCTGCAGGCTCGTAAGGCCCGCGCGCCGCCCCTACAGGCCCGTCAGGCCCGCGAGCCGCCCCTGCAGGCCAGAGCGCCGCCCCGCCAGGTCGCTGACGCGGCCCCGCCCTGCCGCTGACGCGGCCCCGCCCTGCCGCGTGTCAAACTATACTTGTTATAGTTTGTTAGTTTAGTCTAGGTGTTACATTGAGTTATGCTGTAGAGGGTATAACCCCCCTTAGGGTTTGCTATATCCTCCCTTGTACTGCTTGTTTCTACTCATTCATTATTCCAGTTCTATCTTTGACATGGTATAGAGCTTAGTTCGTTCCCATGGGCCCACCTCCGTACGCCCCGTTCGTTACTCGATAGCCGCCCGTAGCGCGCTCGCCGCCCGTTGGCTCGCTCGTTTTAGGGTTTCACATGCTAGCCGCTCGGTAGC
>CANJKZ010000685.1:0-2500 GCA_947471745.1 Closterium sp. Naga37s-1 | reverse complement strand
TTTAGGGTTTAGGGTTTAGGGTTTAGGGTTTAGGGTTTAGGGTTTAGGGTTTAGGGTTTAGGGTTTAGGGTTTAGGGTTTAGGGTTTAGGGTTTAGGGTTTAGGGTTTAGGGTTTAGGGTTTAGGGTTTAGGGTTTAGGGTTTAGGGTTTAGGGTTTAGGGTTTAGGGTTTAGGGTTTAGGGTTTAGGGTTTAGGGTTTAGGGTTTAGGGTTTAGGGTTTAGGGTTTAGGGTTTAGGGTTTAGGGTTTAGGGTTTAGGGTTTAGGGTTTAGGGTTTAGGGTTTAGGGTTTAGGGTTTAGGGTTTAGGGTTTAGGGTTTAGGGTTTAGGGTTTAGGGTTTAGGGTTTAGGGTTTAGGGTTTAGGGTTTAGGGTTTAGGGTTTAGGGTTTAGGGTTTAGGGTTTAGGGTTTAGGGTTTAGGGTTTAGGGTTTAGGGTTTAGGGTTTAGGGTTTAGGGTTTAGGGTTTAGGGTTTAGGGTTTAGGGTTTAGGGTTTAGGGTTTAGGGTTTAGGGTTTAGGGTTTAGGGTTTAGGGTTTAGGGTTTAGGGTTTAGGGTTAGGGTTTAGGGTTTAGGGTTTAGGGTTAGGGTTTAGGGTTTAGGGTTTAGGGTTTAGGGTTTAGGGTTTAGGGTTTAGGGTTTAGGGTTTAGGGTTTAGGGTTTAGGGTTTAGGGTTTAGGGTTTAGGGTTTAGGGTTTAGGGTTTAGGGTTTAGGGTTTAGGGTTTAGGGTTTAGGGTTTAGGGTTTAGGGTTTAGGGTTTAGGGTTTAGGGTTTAGGGTTTAGGGTTTAGGGTTTAGGGTTTAGGGTTTAGGGTTTAGGGTTTAGGGTTTAGGGTTTAGGGTTTAGGGTTTAGGGTTTAGGGTTTAGGGTTTAGGGTTTAGGGTTTAGGGTTTAGGGTTTAGGGTTTAGGGTTTAGGGTTTAGGGTTTAGGGTTTAGGGTTTAGGGTTTAGGGTTTAGGGTTTAGGGTTTAGGGTTTAGGGTTTAGGGTTTAGGGTTTAGGGTTTAGGGTTTAGGGTTTAGGGTTTAGGGTTTAGGGTTTAGGGTTTAGGGTTTAGGGTTTAGGGTTTAGGGTTTAGGGTTTAGGGTTTAGGGTTTAGGGTTTAGGGTTTAGGGTTTAGGGTTTAGGGTTTAGGGTTTAGGGTTTAGGGTTTAGGGTTTAGGGTTTAGGGTTTAGGGTTTAGGGTTTAGGGTTTAGGGTTTAGGGTTTAGGGTTTAGGGTTTAGGGTTTAGGGTTTAGGGTTTAGGGTTTAGGGTTTAGGGTTTAGGGTTTAGGGTTTAGGGTTTAGGGTTTAGGGTTTAGGGTTTAGGGTTTAGGGTTTAGGGTTTAGGGTTTAGGGTTTAGGGTTTAGGGTTTAGGGTTTAGGGTTTAGGGTTTAGGGTTTAGGGTTTAGGGTTTAGGGTTTAGGGTTTAGGGTTTAGGGTTTAGGGTTTAGGGTTTAGGGTTTAGGGTTTAGGGTTTAGGGTTTAGGGTTTAGGGTTTAGGGTTTAGGGTTTAGGGTTTAGGGTTTAGGGTTTAGGGTTTAGGGTTTAGGGTTTAGGGTTTAGGGTTTAGGGTTTAGGGTTTAGGGTTTAGGGTTTAGGGTTTAGGGTTTAGGGTTTAGGGTTTAGGGTTTAGGGTTTAGGGTTTAGGGTTTAGGGTTTAGGGTTTAGGGTTTAGGGTTTAGGGTTTAGGGTTTAGGGTTTAGGGTTTAGGGTTTAGGGTTTAGGGTTTAGGGTTTAGGGTTTAGGGTTTAGGGTTTAGGGTTTAGGGTTTAGGGTTTAGGGTTTAGGGTTTAGGGTTTAGGGTTTAGGGTTTAGGGTTTAGGGTTTAGGGTTTAGGGTTTAGGGTTTAGGGTTTAGGGTTTAGGGTTTAGGGTTTAGGGTTTAGGGTTTAGGGTTTAGGGTTTAGGGTTTAGGGTTTAGGGTTTAGGGTTTAGGGTTTAGGGTTTAGGGTTTAGGGTTTAGGGTTTAGGGTTTAGGGTTTAGGGTTTAGGGTTTAGGGTTTAGGGTTTAGGGTTTAGGGTTTAGGGTTTAGGGTTTAGGGTTTAGGGTTTAGGGTTTAGGGTTTAGGGTTAGGGTTTAGGGTTTAGGGTTTAGGGTTTAGGGTTTAGGGTTTAGGGTTTAGGGTTTAGGGTTTAGGGTTTAGGGTTTAGGGTTTAGGGTTTAGGGTTTAGGGTTTAGGGTTTAGGGTTTAGGGTTTAGGGTTTAGGGTTTAGGGTTTAGGGTTTAGGGTTTAGGGTTTAGGGTTTAGGGTTTAGGGTTTAGGGTTAGGGTTTAGGGTTTAGGGTTTAGGGTTTAGGGTTTAGGGTTTAGGGTTTAGGGTTTAGGGTTTAGGGTTTAGGGTTTAGGGTTTAGGGTTTAGGGTTTAGGGTTTAGGGTTTAGGGTTAGGTTAGGGTTTAGGGTTTAGGGTTTAGGGTTTAGGGTTTAGGGTTTAGGGTTTTAGGGTTTAGGGTTTAGGGTTTAGGGTTTAGGGTTTAGGGTTTTAGGGTTTAGGGTTTAGGGTTTAGGGTTTAGGGTTTAGG